>JAHZNE010001231.1:0-51813 GCA_027744055.1 Callyntrura sp. NNG-2020 | reverse complement strand
GTTTCGCTGAAAATGGTGATGTGAGTGTGTACAGCTTGCAAAATGCTTTTTTTGTCTGAATCTATGTTATACAGTATAATATATTCCAATATTTGAGAAAAATATGGGTGACTGATTATGATGACAAGCCACAGAGATGCTGCTGCTGCCCACACGTAAAATACGCTACAAATGTCAAAACCACAAAAAATAGTACGTTGAATATGCTTTAGCGCTTTGTTCAATGTGTGGTGTAATGGAAGATGTGTGTAGGCAATTGAATTTTGAGTTACAAGCGACTTAATGGTTTCTTTAACACGTACGTACGTGTATATATACGTCGCATTTAAAAATGGATTTCTCCCCCTCCTCCCTGATAGGACTACGAACTGATAGAAGTGACGTGTCGATGCAATAATGACAGACGCAAATATTTACCTCGACATTTTCGCTCACCATCAAAACCAATCACGAAAACACTTCACTCTGCGCGTCATTTAGGACTTGTACACATTATACAGCTATCCCACTAGGTATTTTTATTTTATCCACTTAATTTTACCAGGAACTGCGTACATTTTTAGCTCCATTAGGGAATGACTCAGAAGAAAAATTAAATGTGACTGCTCATGTCACACTTTCCCGTTCCCAAATCCAAAAAAAAATGTTTGTCTAACCTTGCAGCTTGCAGCGAGTAGTAGTACTACAACAACACAACTTGTATCATTTATGATGACAATGTTTATTTGTTGTACCCAGCTTTTATGACCATATCAGTCGAGGTCCTTCACCAGTGTCACTGTCAAGTTAGCTACCAACCACACATTAAAAATCTCTACATTTTTTCCTCCCTGAAAAAAATGTCTCTCTATTCGTTGGAATTTGATGTGTGCAAATCTCACTACTAATACACAAAGTATGCCAAGAGAATAAGTTCTTGTGCTAAAAAGCCGCTTACTAAGCTTCAGTGTTCTTGAAAGGGATAGCAGGGTAAAGTAGCTGCAATTTGTAATGCTGTCTAGCCATTTTCATTTTTCACATTTTCCCAGATTCCCTTTCAGTAAGCAAGCAAGTACAATATAAAAAAAATGTGGAATTTTCAGTTTCTACCAAAATTTGAAAGTAACTTCACAGAATCCGTGAGCATTAAACGCCAAAAAATTAAGATGGTTAAGGGTTCGATTTACATATTATACACACAACAGGTAACTTACTCCATTTGTGTACGTGTTCATAATGAACTTGTTTATCTTTTATTTAGATAGAACAACCTGCTTGTTCTCAACTACTCATCATAACACTGACCTTGATCACTGAATAAAATTGCACAACACGATCAAGAAATACGATTATTTTATTACACACCTTGTCAGCTTGCTTTTTGTTCCTCAATTACAGTTTATGTAGGCTCTCTCTCTCCCTCGTCGATTCAATAGCAGTTAATACTTTGTATATTTTCAGCTTTACATACAGCTCAGCTCAGCAAGTTTTGGGGAAGAAGCCAGAGCAGTAGTAGTCTAAAATGCGGCAACAAGTTAATACTTTGGCTACTTCTCTTGTCGATTACTTTTAAAGCTTTGTTGATGAAACAAAGAGAATTAACGTGTTGTATGCAAATAACCTTATCTTTTAAAAGAGGGGGGTCGAGATTGAAAGAGGGAAAAATGGTTCTGTACAGACACTCACACACACACACAGTGTGTTGAACAGGTGAATCTAAGAATTGGATCTCTTTCCCGAAAAAGTGGACTAGGCTTGTCTCCTTATATCAATACCTTGTATTTACTTGATACTTATCTCTCTGTAACTTGCACTACTACACCACACACAACACAAACACGCCTCTGCAGAGAGCTGAGATTTTTTTATTCGTATAGATAATAATTTCAATTTTCAAGTCGCTTTTCTTTATAAGTCGGGTTTCAGAATATGCACAGTTGATTTTGCAGAATAGAATCTGTGCATGCTACCATCTGCCACCTGTTGTTGTTGCTGCGTCCCCTGCCTCTTTCCCACTCCCTTTCAGTGTATAAATGAAAACAAAACGATCTGCTACCACAAAAGGGGAAACCTCTCATAGGAAAAGGACAACTTTAGTATGCACGAGAAGCATTAAAAGTAGAAAAGCTTTCTAGGGCACTTATTCAACAAATGTCACAATAAAATCTCGGCGCACAAACACTTCCACGCACTAGAGCAAGCGCCAAGTACAAGGAAAAAAATGCTCACAATATCATCATCACCCCTACATGCAGCAACTCTTCAACAATGTTTTATTTCGTCGTGATCCAGACCATACTTTTATGTAACCTTTTTGATCGTCAACAGCCAACATTGCTGCAACATGTGTATCAATGCCGATGATTCCGTACCTCGTCGACAGTGCAATGTCATCACAGCCGCCTGGTGTGGCAGAAGTTGGCAGAAGCAGAAAAAGTCATTATAAATAGGAGGAGGGAAGATGAAAAAAATATATATTATATTTTGTACCTACACAAAATTAGAGTGTATATGGAATTAAAATGAGATGCCGAGCTGCCTTCGCTGACGACGATAAAACAACGATGTGAAAATAATGTACAAATAAGCTGCAATAATCATTTGCATCAGGTCCTCGTGTCGTCAGTCAGTCACTTCTCTACATTATTGCTTTGCGCATATTTCTACTACTTTACATGCTAAAAAAATACTGCTGGCAATTGTGTGCTACAATATTAGAGATATGAATATTCATGATTATGGCTCTCCTCCCAGAACCTTTATCATCATCATCGTCGCCACCACACCATAGTGAATCTCCCAGAAACAGAACTACACGACTCTGACGTGACGACTGTGTGATATATATTTATCCTACACAACATAACTAACAAGCAACAGCAACAACGTTGACGGCACTGAAAGTTTTCGAGTTGGAGGCACCAACTGTTGAAAAAAACGAGATGATGATGGGTGACACTTGCATAAAAAACCGTGTGTGGCATTTTCTAGTTAACTTTGTACGACATTAATTTGAGCATGTAAATACATGTGTGTCACTAGCCACTAGCCACTGTCTATCATCACCGCTGCGTGAAACAAACTGTTTAGACGTTTTAAAATCGTTTTAATGCTGACTAGGCCTGTCTGCTTAGAGGATTTGACGAAATTGAGGATGAGAGTGAGTCACTCCGTCGTCGTCGTCGTCATCATGATAAAAAAAAACAAGTGTAGTGTATTTAATCATGGCAATTCGAGTGGATACTTTATTTGCGGGAAATGGATAGAGACGACGTGAGCATTGAACATAGCCATACATTCTAAAAGAATGCAAGTGTGCGCTTCTATGAGCTACACACAGTTGAAAGGAAACACACAGCGCGTGCTCAATCTTTATATCCCAAGAATCGAATCAAGCTTTGCAATCTCCTACTCTTCTACCATATTTTTTTGTCTACATTATTGCCTTCATGCATTTCCTTCATTCATTAAAGCAGACAATTTAACAAGTTGGGTCGGATGAAAAATGACATTCATCCTCATCATCACCAGCACCATCGCCTCGCTACTACTACTAGGACGATATCGGCATCGTCATCACATCACCGATTAAAGTGTACACAAAATTGCTCGTGTGCGCTCAGAGAGAGATTAACGCAGAAATTTCTAATTTGAGGTGATACATGATGATGAGAATCTTCGTTTTCTAACAAGGCAGACAGAAACCCACGGCAAAAAATATCATCGTCATCCATCGTCAAGTAAAAGCATCCTGTTGATTTTTTTGTGCGTGCCTACTGCTATAAATATTTTTTTTATATTTCAGGTTGTCTTCAAGTAACAAAAGGAGCGAAATTGAAATAATGGTAAAATAAAGAGCATGGGAATTTTTACAGGGGATAACAAAGTCACAACGGATTTTGTAGTCAGTGCTCGATATATACAATTTACGACTGGGGGGAATATATACCTACTACGACGACATATTATACGTGTATTTTTATTATACATCATCATCATTATTCTATTCTCATGATGATGATATCTTGAAATCGTCATCATCTTTCACATGATCCGCAGCCTCGCCGTCGTGGCGGACGAACAAATAACTATCTAATTTTGGTAAGACGAAAAAGTGGAACATTTCACTCGTCACTTACGTTTGGAGATAATAATCAAGGTAAACAGTAAGGCGCAGTCTCGCGAGATTTGAGGTTTGGTTTGCACCAACAAAACGGATAGAGCGAGAGAGAGAGAGAGAGATTCATGCATGATTATGATTATATATATACGACTTACGACCAACAACGATGATATTTTTCTCTACGAGATTGGCATTGCAAACAAGAAGAAATTTCACAGACCATTTACTCTTCACATTCCTCTACGATTCCTACATGCCAGTGGGAACGGGAATCGAAAAGAGAGAAACAAGATACTATTTTTTATTGCAAAGCGTTGTAAAAAAAAGTCAGGTGCTGATCAATTATTTATAGTTTCAGTCCTGCATCTATTATGTCCCTACTCTACTTTAACAGGCAATTTTGTGGTCCCATATTACTCGATCTATCATCATCATCATCATCATCGCAGTTACATTTTCTTTTCGATTCCTTTTTCTTCGCTTGAGTCTAGGTCATGATCTACCGCATTATACACCAAGTTTGCCAATTATAGTCCTGCTTCACTAAACTTCCCTCGAACGGTGTACTACACGGCTGATTTCATGCTTTTTGAGAAGTGATATTTTGATATTTGTTCGTGCTGTGCCGCGCGTACAAAAACGGAGTACCCAAAATTTTGGTGTTCATACATCCTCGCGTTTTTAATCGACTGTCAATATACTTTGATAGCCTCATTCGTCGCTTTTTGTTTTTTTTCGCCTCAAATCAAATATAACTCCTTTGCTGCGTCAACGAAGGGTTTTGTACTTTCGAAACAAAGATATTCATATTTTAGTACACAACGGCATTTTCTGGTGTACACACACACAAGTACACACGGAGCTCATATAGGTTGCAATTTGAAAAGATATCCTGACATTAGCCTGATCCTGCTGCTGCTGATGATGATGATGATGACGCTGGCTCCCTGATGATGCAAAATTTTGTAAAAGTAGACATTTCTCTTAAAGTCCCGTTGCTACAAATATATAATTACACGAAGAAGGTTTATGTTATGTGTCTCTCTGCATGTGGTACACTGTTGTGTGCGTCGAGTAATTTTTTTGTGTAAAAACGCAAAAGAAATTGCGTATATAACAGTAGAGTGTGTACCCTAAATATATTATTGTTTCAAGAAATCCTGTGAATTTTAATGATGGTTTATGCGCAAACTCTATTTTGTATCGCTGTTTTCTACCAAGAATCATACAGCAACACACAGGAAGTACGGAAGTGTGTTTGTAACTTTTATTAACGGTAAATTGCCTAAGTAGTAGTTATAGGAGTGGTGGTAGTAGTATTATTAGTGAATATGACAAGTGACTGCTTCCTATCGTAATTTTCGCAAATCGCACCGTACAGCCGCACTAAATAAAAAGTAGGCATGTGGATGGCTCCTACTACGGCCTACTCAAATGTTTTATCTTAATGACGATGGGGACATGACATGGTCCTTGTACTGTCACCAGAACTGCCCTAATAATTTTCCTTTGATATGGTGCGTTCGATGCGATAGTAAGATAACTGTACCACTAAAAATAACTGGTGCCCAAAGGGTTAACTGTTTGTTTGTAGTTTTAAAGAAAAAGAAAATCATACAGCACAGCAGCAGCAGCAGCAACGAACTTGGGTTTGAGTGATGCATCAACGTGTGTAAATGCGAAAGGCGTAAAAAACATGAAGAAACGTTTTATGTCACACTAGTAGTAGTAGTACTACCGCATCAACGCAATACGTGGCATTGGCTTGCGACAACCACCATAAATACATACATCATATATCATATTTCACAACCGCTGCCACAAGAAAATTAATGTGTTTTTTAGGGAAATAGACGGAAACATTTAAAAAATGATATACTATTTAGTGAAACACAGTTTCCACTTTTCTTTTCAACAAATTCAGATACGAGGAGAATTAAAAAATAAAATGTTATAATCGTTTGTCCACTACTTACGTAATGCGCTGTTTTATAATAACGAAAATAATTGATTGTTACAACATTTGAACATTTAACCATTTCTGTTTACCTGGTACGAAGCCACGCATTAAAATATATTAAGATGTGTCACGGCTCGTTAAAGTACCTGATTAGTTTGGAAGCACCATCGTGCTTCTTATTATCATACCAGACAATAAAATTGTTGTTAAAACGCACTTTTATGTTTTTTCAGATCGCAACACTCGCCGCGCACACAAAGGGAGAGAGAGAGAGAGAGAGGGAGATAAACAGCAAGGAAATGCATGAGCATGTAGGATAATATTTATGTATGTAAGCCAAGCAAAGGATTATCTATTTGTGTATCTCTACAAAATATACCTATTCGTGAGCACTCACCAATTTGTAATTATCCACATGACGCAGACCCAAGATTAATGGGAAAGCACGCACTCTTAACAACGATCTAACACGCGACACACCGCGACCAACCTCCTTTTGTCCCTCCCGAGATTAAGATGACAAGTAGTAAGGAGGCGGATGCAGTATATTTCAATTTAGACAAATTATTTTAAAACTTTCGCGCACATTTTTTTTTCGAAGAGATTAATGATGAGCTTGTTCCGTTACTTGTACACATGTGTCTACCTCGTAATTTTATCAACACGTTGTCTGTCACGACAAATTATTCTAGTGGCGTGCTGTTTGAAAACAATTTTTAAAAATTGACAGGCGTTTATCAGGATGGACAGTCCTTTATCGATACTTACTCAATCTGGTTCGTTCGTTCGTTTGGTGGAGAGGCACAATGTATTACTAACTAACCAACTCTAACTGTAGAGGCACAATCACCAAAAATAAACTTAGCTGTCAGAGAAGGAACGCAACGGAGGAACGTTGCAGTCGTCCCTATGCAATACGAAAGAATGATCAACAGCAGCAGTAATTCACGAGTACGAGTACACAGAGTTATGGTGGGCAGGACAAAGTATCAATCAGCAACAGGCTTGAATGCATGTATTATCTGGGGATAAAGAAGAATGACGGCTGCTATTGTACGTTTGCGCTAGCAAAATTTCCGTTGGTTTTTGGTACGACTTTTGNAATTTCCGTTGGTTTTTGGTACGACTTTTGCAACAATACTCCACACACACACTGTGAGTGCTGCTGCTGTTGAAGACGCCTGTTTTTACAGTGTGTGGTTTCTTCGGTTGGATGTAGAGAACTGCTGACGACGACGATGGAATGACGTGGTGTTGATGATGATGATGATGAGATGCAAAGGCAGCAGTAGCAGAGCAGAGTTCTTATGTAGTTTCAACTTCATAAAATGGTTGTTCTTTCGAGAATAGGGAAAAAAATGTTATTTACCAACTTTGCATAGACACAACAGCCAACAGCAAAGAGACTGAATAGATACCTTGTTCTTTTTTTACGGCAAAGTCGCATTGACAAACAACCAGTCATAATAAAACTGACTCCTGGTACTCAAATTCAATGGAATATGGATAACATTTTTGAAAAGAAGAAAAATGAGAAATAGCAAGTCAAGGAGCCAGTTTGTTCAGCTGCTGCTGCTGATGCGTGTGTAGACGACAAAGCCCTGAATGGATGGTAATAATTTGGCAAGTTTATAATAGCCGTATAATATATTTCTTTTTCGACAAGAACAACATCAACATATTGCATAAAACCCCACAACGGACACATATAACGACCACGTACGAAAAGTGCATTCTTCTCGTATTACTATTACTTTTATTGCTGTTATATAAAATCGGATACAAAAGCACATTGAGTCAAATTATACGATCGAATCAAGGCAGAAAATAAAAAATCGTAGTGCATAATAGGTAACCTATTTAATGTGTTTCTTACGGCATGACTAAAGGTCTATTTATTTTTTTATCGGTCCATAGTACATACCAACATACACCCAGAAGCAACCAGCAGTATAGCAAAATACTTTTAAAGTTGAGACTGGTCACGTTATTATTATTGCTACTTTATTGTAGCAGCAACACAGTATCATCGGCAAGAAACGTCTCATTATCGGCGCCGTAGAGAAAACGAATATTTATTACACAATTTATGTAGAATATTTTATGAACATCCACCAAAAGTTCCGTACATCTTGAAAGCAGACAGAATATTAGAAAAGCATTTATCATCGAATGTTAAAGATGATTCATAAAAACACATGCGTCTCTAACAGAGGTGTGCCTAAGAGCTTTTGAAAACTATTACACAACAACGTTTGCATATGCACATCTTCAATATTTTACTTTGATGATGTAGTCCAAAAGCATTGCTCGCCAGGATGTGGAAAGACTCACAAAACAACAGGGAAAGACCAAAAGTCGGGAGCCGGTGAGCGATGGAGATTTCGATAAGTACGCCAGCTTAAAATGCCATTTATTGCTAGCACAGCTAAAAAAGAAAGGAGTTGAAGCTTTTGGCAGGCAGCGAGGAGTGAATTATTGTTTATAATCATCATTAGGACAAGAGCAAAGAGACTTGTAAGGTCGTGCAAAAATTCTAGCTAAAACATAGAGGTTCATCATCATCAACATCACCACCATGTTCTTGTTTCAGCAACGAACAATCTTACTATTTGTTTGTGTACATCATAAAATCCTGTATAAAATTACATAAAGCTCACTGCATAACACGAGCATGCCAATACACTTACCTACACGTTGGTTATTTGAAAGGGAAATAATATGGAAGCGTGGAATAATTGTACATGATGTTGGAAGAAAGGAACAACGTTACACAGCTCTAGTAATGCGTCTACTGCGATTAAAAATAATAAAAAAATGAATATTTATGACTATTTTAAAATGTAATCTCCCCAATAATAATTCTCACTCACGTCATTATTACTTTACTCATGATGATTCATATGCCTCATCTTGATATACCATTACTACTTACTATTACTTCTCTTCGTGGTAGACAAAGATACAAGAATCCTCATCATCATCGTGATCGTGAAGTTGCGGGGTTCTGAAGAAGGCAAGTACCTAGAAACATTTTGATATTATCATTTTTGAAAAGTTGATGAACTTTTTCGTGTTGGTGAATGGTTGGTGAGTACGGCATTGCTGAGCGTTTCTGTAAATGTGGGAGAATTGTGGGAATGATAGAGTGGTTTATAGTCGCAATAAAATGCTGCAAAAAACTTATAACTTTTTAGATGTTACTTGATGAACGTTTCTGCACAAGAAATTCATATTATAATTTTGCTAAACCGATTCACAGTTAATTTCATTGAGTTGAAGGAATTGATTGTGAGAAGTTTGATAAAAAAAAGACTAATGATGATGGCCACGGACCGTAACACTACCACCACTACACTTTTAAGAACTTTAAAATTCCCTCTTATTGTGCATAATAATGACCTTGATAACGATGTGAAAATTGAAGTTTTTGGCTGTATCACTGTATGTGCTTGTTTTGTTCTCGTTTGTTTTGCTAGTATTAATATGTATGAACGCTCATTTGAATGTGCATCTGAATGTATTAAAACAAGAAAAGGCATGATTTTGGGGTGTAAATTTTAAAGACATGGGATTTAACGAGGCCGAGACATGTTTTATCTACAAATTAAAATGGGACGCCAAACACGGGCTGACAAAGGGATTTAGTCGACTTCAAGGTATCACAGTGATTGCGGAACACTACGATCGTTAGAGGAGGAGACAGCCGCGCTAAACTGTTATGATCGCCAACGTCAACAGACGTTTTGTCCAGTGTCAGTCAAGATTCATTAATTAGGCTCATTATACTGTGATTAATACTGTGCCGATGCCAACTATTAGAACCAAGGTTACTTGTGATTATGATTCGTAAAATGAGTTATAAAAACAGCGGAAATATGACAGGATAAAAATACTACGAAGAAGAAAGGCAAGCAAGGGTAAGATTCGTAAGATATCAAATAGGTAGCAAAATGTAGTCAAAATTTCTAAGTTTTCCAAATTTTCAATGAATTAGTGAATAACATGAGTCGTAGGGGAATAAACTTGTATCAAATGAAATAAATTTCCAAATTTTTTGTGCACATTTTTAACATGGATTCTAAAACCGTCCTTGACTCTTCAACATTTCCATCAGCGATGCTTATAGACGACTATAAGAATGGTGCTAGCCAGCGGATATGGAATGGTCCATTTAGTTTTATCCTCGGAGCTGATCCACAATTTGGCATGATTGGCGCATGTAAACTGAAATCGTCCGTGCCAACTTGGCACCCAGAAATGGTATTAACCCGAGAGACTATAAAAAAGGTTAACGCAATGACTCCCAAACCCAGATTTTTCCTTGTTTGTGGCGACATGTTGGATGCATTTCCATTTGATAAAAAAGACATCCGCCATTACAACAATAATGATCAGACGGTTAGGGATCAACAATACGTCGATTTCATGAAAATTTTTCGTGAAGAGTTAGACCCAGAAATAAGACTGATTTTCGCCTGTGGAAATCACGACATTGGGGATTACCCTACAGCAGTCACACTGGAAAAATACAGGAAAGAATTTGGTCCAGATTACTTTACGTTTTGGGTTGGTGGGGTAAAATTCATTGTGTTGAACTCTCAGTTCTTCTTTGCCCCAGAGGCAGTTCCAGAAGAGACTGAAAAACATGACAAATGGATGGAACAACACATACCGGACAAAAGTGCCAAACACATTGGTTTGTTCTTGATTACATACAATTAAGAATTAATTCCCCACTTTTTACTGTGTTTACGTTCAACGAGCTTTTCTAGCCTCTAGCATAAAGTTTTTGTTACACAGTTGTTTTCCAGCATATTCCTTTCTTTGGGAACAATCCTGAAGAAGAAAATCTTTACTGCAACATCCCTAAAGCAAGACGCCTTGTGATTCTAGAGAAATTATTTAAATTGGGAGTTCGTTATATATTCTGTGGGCACTACCACAAAAATGCCGGTGGAAAGTACAAAAACATTGAACAAGTAGTGTCTGGACCAATGGGGGCAGCATTTGGGGACGATCCTAGTGGATATCGAGTTGTTCATGTAGGAAACTTTGACGTTACACATGAGTATGTCAAACTTAGGGAAACTACTGAATGCGACGAGTTTGAAGTTGATGGTGGAGAAAATGATGATCCCGACATTGATGAAACAAAGAGTTTGACCCCGAGCGAAAGAGTAAGACGAAGGCGACTTTGGATGTGGTCTTGCTGTGGAGGAAATATGTTCGTTGACGAAAACGGAAATGATGAAACCTACGCTCCATCATCGCATACTTTGTAAAAACCTGCATTATAAAATATCTTTGCAAATAACATTATGAAAGAATACAATAAGCTGTGTCCATGAAAATCCTTACCTTCAAACATGTATAACTGCGAAATATTCGTTTATTAACAATCATTAACTGTATTTCATCTCAACATCAACAATATACTTCATAAACATACCTCCTCTAAACATCCAGAAGTCAATCTCTTGCAGTACAGCTTACTACGTTACTGTTTTAGCTTGCAAAACTATACAGTCAGTACATACCCTACATATTTTTTTAAATTATCCATTTTTCTATGTACAATATATAGCACTTATCGACAATTTAGTTTTTGGCATATTCCAGCATAAAGCCGTATGTATGGCCGTTGGCTTAACACTAAACTATATAACCACAAAACAATAATTACATTTTGAGACATAAAATAGGAGTCACCACGAAAAGGGGGAACAATGACTTGATTTATTATATTTATGTACAATAATTTCATTATTAGACTACATTACAAAAAAGACAACATGCGTCTACATACAAGTAAAATGGAACTTTTTAAATTCATGTTATATATAATTTCGAATGTGCGCGTCGATTTCATGGCCCATGTCTGCATAATATGCTGCGCATGCTGCCAACCAACCAGTTGCACAAAAGATTGTCGTTAATATTAAAATGATACTTTGTGCAATAAGTTTAGCTCTGGTAATCAAAACAAAACACGAGAAAACGTCTTAAGACCAAGCAGTTGTTTGAAGTAACATTTACATTATCACAAAAACTTGAAACGAGACGTTAGTATAAATGAGAGAGAAGTTATATTACCTATTATAACATTTTAAGTGCATCCTATTTGTATATGTATAACGCAAATTCAAACTTATATTCCATAATCATTCTGTAATAGTCCATTACTAAAGTTTATAGCGGTAGTATTATCTACAATTTCATTGTACTATGTATTCAACGAATATAACAAGGCGTGGGAATTAAGTACTTCTCTTGCTATAAATAAATCAAAATCACATGATTGAGTTCTACGCGACAACTATTGTTATAGAAGGTGTTGTAGTACAGATTAATTGCAATTATGTAAATTATGGTTAGAAAATAGTAAAACTTTGCCTCTTTCCACCGTCACATCTCAGCTTTATGGAAGTTGATCAAAACGAAATGTGTCCAAACGAACCCAGATCCAATGTCCATTTTCATCTTTCCTGTAATAACGAGGTCGATTTTCGGGGAAGATGGTAACTCCGGGAAAAGGATGTTCCAAAATGTGCCTTATCGCCGACTTTATCTGAATGAATATGATATTTCTTTTAGACCATCAAATAAGGTGTGGAAACGATTATGAGTAGTGTTATATGTTCTATCTATGTGACATAATACCTCAGTTACAACATAGGCTGGCTCAACTTCCGGTGATGAAGTTAAATGTTTAAGGAGGAACTCATCAGATTGCTGAAGCATATAATCTGCCGACCGGGTAGGTTCATAGTGAAACGGACCAACTCGTAAAAGGCCAGAGACATAATCGTACACTTCCAGTATCTGCAACAAAAAATTCGTCCGTTTAGTCCAAAACGCTTATATTACTATTGAAAAAAAAACAGTATGCATATCCAAATAAAATTAAGATTACCGAATGTGCGCCAGTAATTAGTCTGGCATGTCTTAGCGGAATATCAGGTCCTTTGTCCATCACGTTAGCCGGAAAAATCTCGCCAGTCTTGATATTAATGCCGACGCCTCAGCGGAATATCAGGTCCTTTGTCCATCACGTTAGCCGGAAAAATCTCGCCAGTCTTGATATTAATGCCGACGCCGTAAACGATGGGCCACGGCATGTCACCACGCTGAACAGTATTTACAATGCCAACACAGGCAGCGACTAGATCTATTTCGTAATGTTCTTTGTGAACAAAATCTGTTTAAAGCAAAAAAGCCAGGTTAGGTTACTATACGTATGGACTTTTTACAAACCAGGAAGTCAATGTTTCACAAGACTCACGTAGGACTGAATATAACAGCTCCTCCCCATAGCCCCGGTTATCAGTAAATGATCCATAAATGTGAAGTTGGACTGGACCCTGGTCGAAATAACCAGCACTCAAGTCTTGTAGTCTGCTCAGCATAGGAGAAAGTCCATCCACGCAGCAATGCTCAATGTGAGCAAACGCAACGGCTCCCGAAGCTATGATGACAAAGAAAAGTTCTAGTAAGTCAACTTCCTCATCCTACATCCTTGGGAAAGACTGAGACTGTGAGTTGCCTACTAGCCAAAACATCAATACTTGAACATACAACTTACTTGGATGTCTTAAAATAACCGTAAGACACGTTGTACAACCATCGGTAGCCACGATGCTGACATTTTCTGGAAGAAGAAAATATTTTATTTAAAATCAGCAATTCATCCTGGGCATATATTCTACATTCTATTTTATACTACGGGTAATTTAAGTGTTGATTGCAGTAAGAATTATAGATTTCAGAGTTCATCTCTCCGTGCAGCACTTCCTTACATGCAAGTAATCGACAAAGGGGTAATGTAGGAATTAACCCACATTATTAAATGGGCTACCGGAAGAATCTATGTAAAACTTGAGTGTCTGAAAACGCTGCCATGAACTTTAAAAAACATACAAACGAAATAGTGAATTGTATCTTACTATCATGAGGACTAAGAGCTGCAAATTCCCTCTGTGACACATATAGTAATCCCATAGGGCCCAAGTGTTTTGGCAGGGAAGCAGCAAACAGAGATCCAGGCTCCTTGAGATGTGGGGCCATATGGTACAGAGCCCTCGAATCGTGGGGCACCTCATCCACTTTCACTCCACCAATTAGTAACACCATTTTGGCGAATCTAATTCCTCGTAACTATAAATATCCCACCGTGTGCCCACTTTCTCCTTCAAAATTGTCAACGAAAAATAACGTACGGAATAAAGGAACAGGGGCGCAGTCACATTTTGAAAGACATCAAATCAATGTCGACTGTCATTAACGGTACAAAAATTGAACAAGATGACTGAGTGAGATCCAATGATCGCTCCACCTAATAAACAATAAATTATACATACACAAAATGAGAAGTCATCTTAAAAAGTACAGCTCGCAAGTGTAAAGAACATAGAATCGTTATAACCCGCAAGGGCTAGTATCATGCAATCATTACATTTAAAAAATAACACTCATCTAACACACACACACACACACACACACACACACACACACGTCTTACCTAAGGTTTGAGAACACGCGTATATGACACTAGAATGTCTAATCGTAATCCGTATTAATATGAAACTCCTGATACTGATCCCACGAAGAATATCATACCATACTTGTCACCTTACATAAGATACTGACTAGCGTAAAATAATTCCCAACTTCTTCTTCGCTGCATAACAAATAGCAATACACTTGGCTAACCATCTACTCATACAAAATTATAATTCCCTATTAGTAATCCGCTTATCGTAATCGATGAACTGTTACCTATCTATTCCACCATTAGACAGCAACTCATAAAACAGTTTCAAGTTTAAAAACGCACTATCATCATCTTAATCAATCATCCAAATACCTTTTTATCGCGTACTACTTTTTCCCAACTCAGAAAAACAACTTGTTCCCGATTTACAGCAGACACACCACAACAGAGACACATCCACAACAACTTTGACAAAATTATTTTTTTCCAGCAGCAGCAACAAGTAGAGAGGAGCGAGAAACAATACCTACAACTTTATTGGACAAAGTCATTTGTTCTGCTTTTCAACCCATTTTATTACAGTCCACCATCATCGTCATCATCATTACCCACTGCCAACCTGTACCAGCGCACTGAAACCACCACACCACCACTCTGGACTGAAGACAAGCCACAAATAATTTTCACTTGTCCACAATTCAATAAAGAGACGAGTGCTGATGTAGCTATATATATACGTAAGTATGACGTGTGTTGCTGGCCGTACGTGTAATAATCTGCGTGCTTATACTACAGCCTGCCTGCCCAAAAGTTAGTTGACTGCTCACAGCACGATGGAAGATGAAAAATGTTTTTATAAACTACATACTTTACTTGTTGTGGGTTTCATAATAATAAATACAATAATAATGAGTCTTTTTCATTCCAGCCAGACGAATGAGCGAGTGAGAGAGGGAGAACCACGAAATATTATTTATGACTATAACCCAAACCAACAACAGTAAAACAACGCAACTGAACAGAGTAAGTGAATTCTGTGTTCCTTCCACCACGAGCGCAAGACTCGAACAGAGTCAAGCCAGGAGAAAAAGGATAGATCACATCGCATTTTTACCATCATCATCATCGTCGCTATCACCATTTTCCTTCATCATCATGAGAATTAGAGGGATGAAATGAACAGATACGTACGACGAGCGACGTTGCGTTTGCGTTATAGGGAGACAGAGGGGTACAAAGAGGCAGCAGGCTGAGTAACCTTTTAAAAGAGACGAGTAAAGAAGTTTTCCACTTGTTGTTGGTGGTTTTGTTGATGCAACCTCATCGTCATGTAGAAATATGTAGGCAGCATGAATTATATGCAATGCCGTTGTTTTTACGTAGGTAGACGATACATAAAAATGTTAGAGCTAGCAAAGTATATGTACAGAGATTTCACATCATCACCGTCGTCGTCATCGTCGTCCTTTCTGCTGCTTCTCTCAGTTCTCATCTCTTTCTTCCGAACAAGCTCAATCCTTTTTCCTCTTTTCAATTGCCTCATGCAGTGCACTCGAAGAAGCAAGTTAAGAGAATGAGACACCCTATAAAAGACACTATAGAGCGCATTACACCGGCAATATTGTAGAATATAAATGTTACTTTTAAACATACACCTTAAAACCGCACTGAAGAGAGTGTGTAGTGATAAAAATGGTGCATAGGTAATAATATCCCGTTCCCTATCAATGGACATTATTATTGTCATGAGGGGAAATGGTGCTCTCTCGCCACTAGCCAGCCGCTTATATCACCGTCTTTATTATCTATACAACAAGGCAGTATACTCATCATTATTATAATAAGCAAAAATATTTTTCCGTCGAAGCAGATGAGATAAAATGGTGGTTGTCCTGTGCTGTTGGGCGGTTAAGGGTGACCAGGCCACAATTGTATTTTGTTTTCAATTTGAGCTACTCGTACTTTTCCTTGGGTCTCGTTCTCCTTAAAATATCACATACCTTTTAAAGATGTACTTATTTGAGACCATGTCCAGGTAGAATATTTCTAATGTTAGCACAGACTTACAGACTGCTGACTGGCTGCTTAAAAATAATTTGCACCATCATTCACAGTCGGGGACATAGACCATATCTGTATTGAGTGAACATAATGTAAAGACGTAAAAATAATTTACGGTGAAAATTGTTCTTGCATTCCATTTCACTGAAATAATAGGCAATATTGGATTATCAGACGATGCATGTTGTAACTTAAACACTGAGAAATGGCTAGGCAATTATACTTATCGTCAAAATCCCATAAAGATTGAAAATAGTAGTTTTTTTGCAGCTGTCGCTATTTTTCTACATTACATTAAGGGTATTATGCTGTGGAAAAAATTGCTGACTTGCATAGAAATCGATAATTGTGAAGTATATTAAAGTTGATAAGAGCGCTGAACTAGTTTGGTTTAAGAACATCCAAACTTTCAGCGATTCTTGGCTTTTATCCGGACAGACTGGAGATATTTGGTGTATGGTACATGCAGTATCATCTTTAAAGTGAAATACTCGCCTGAAATTACGAAATCCTTGAGAACAAAATTCAACTCGTAAAGTGGTACACGCCAACACGGGAGAGCGCAGCGTTACTCGTTGATGAATACAAGCTGAAGAGAACCACAGATGAAATGTTTTATCGACAACAACTATAATTAACGTGCCAACTAAAACATGCGTAGCGCTTGCATTCATTGCCCGTGATGTGTAAAAGTGTATACTAAATTTTCATGCATAAATAACGTAACGTAATTATTTTTAAAGACGCTTTAATAAACTGGCTTTGCAACTGCAAACCCCACAAAGATACAACAACCAAAACATTTTATGACAACATTAACAACTGTTCTGCTGGTGGTGGGGATGCGTGGTGGCTGACTACGGTGGAGAAAATGGCTGATTTGGAGTATTACATATAAATTTTTTATTGCCTACTTTATATTTCACAAAGATTTTCCTCCCCAAACTGCACGTCTTTAACATACTTCAATCATTTATGCTATATTCCATTTATTTACGATGATTGTTGGCTCTCAGTAAATAAATTAAATGTAGACAGAGGCGAGAATCGTTGGCTCACTGTTTGTTTTCAATCCTACCACAAATACTTAATACAATATTTACTAACGCATATAATAACAGTGATAAAATGACCATGAAAAAATTCGTTTGTTCACTGCACCGATTGTGAATTACACGATTAATGGCGATTGTGAAACTTGTTTGCACAGGACGTAACAGTGCAGATGAAAACAAAGGCACCTTTTACAGTAAATTGTGTGAAATGTAGTACTGCAGGTATAATATGTACTAGTTTTCATACGTTCAAGTTTAGTGAAGTTTGTGCAAATACGTGCACCATGTTGTATGTTAGTTGAACAAAGTAATTGTCGCAGTAATTCCAGAGTATCCAGCTAACCCAGCAAAAGGACGATTTCTGATGATCATATCATAATATGAATAATATAAGGCATGCCACTAGCGATTGGTATCATTTATGTTTTGCTATATATACTGCCAGTTACCACTACTGCCAGCAAGTGACAAGCTTTCGTTTTGTCGGAGACGAAACAAGGAGACAAATATTTTTATGTATTTTTTTATATCCTTTAATGCACTTTGTAAAGCAACGCCATTATTTTTATTACATGGGCACATGAGTATGTAAAAGTACGTCAGAAGATGAAAGAGTACAAAAACAAGTCGCACAGAACAAGCCGTGTAATATATATTTAGGAACAGTATTTGCAAAGGCGCCAGCATCACATACAAATATTATATCTATGTTGAGTTTCGCGTAATAAATACCGCAGAAACCAACTAAGTAAAAATTACTTATTTTTATTGATCCAAATCATGGTGCACCTACTTGCCCAATTTGTTTGATGTGTACGTACACTCTTCTGTAAAGTAGTTAAGTGCTTACTGTACAGTTTGTCGCAGAGTTGGTTTGCTATACGTTGTGCATGTCTGTATTTAAGCGTCAATCAATTAATTGTGTTTGCAGCGCCACACTACCATTACATTCAACATTACATCAAGCAAGCTTTTGGACGCTATCCCTTCCCTGTGACTATTTTTATATTAATCAACATAATCAGTGAATGAATTGGGAAATTGAGAAACCAATGTAAAAAACTGGAAAGTACAGTAATGAATCACTGCCCTGCCCACATGTACAATATGCAAACAAACGAAGAAACTGGTGGCTGGAAAACTGCACTCGCACACAGCATAAAATGAGACAAAATATTAATGTGAAAAATTACACACGATCAATCTAGCAAAATGTCCGCACAACAAACTAGTTACAGTTATAGTTAAACTGTAAAATACGTAATTAGCTGGCTTCAAGTGAATATAAGTATAGGGTGCGGCTGCTTTAGACGTACCCGAAAATTACTAATAAAAATATGAATTAAACATTAATATGCCGTGATACATAAAGTGGGACATTTATTTCAGGGCGTTCTAAATAAATATAATTTCAAGAACACCAGTAATGCAATAATGACAATACAAAACGTAACGTATGATTGAAAAAAAAACACCTTCATTTGGTATTTATGAAAAACAAAAAATAAAGGATTCCCTGATACAATTATTCTTAACCGTTTATTATTTTCGTCCTACTCCCCTGCGTGGTTGTTTTGTTTGTAGACAAAAAGTATTATTTACTGTGCATTTACAACAAAAATCCTCATCACAGGTCGTGTGGTACTCAAATAATTAATTTGGTTTCTGGGACCAGGCAAAACTTTTCTCAAGACATACACCTTAAAACAACTTGTTTAACTCACATTTTAATTCCATCCTCTCTCTCTCTCTCTCTCTCTTTTTTCACTCCTCCAATTTATTCACTCTTGGAAGCTTCAGGGTATTTCCCACCAAAAAGATATTGTAAAATACCTCTTTTACAACCAACAATCACGCTGCACTCTGCACTGCATTGCGCAGCACACCATAATAATAAATATTCATCAGTCATTTCGTTGAATTGAGGTACCTCGTACAGTTTACCTGCAGTTACTACGCTGTATTTTTCCTGAATCACACTTTCGCGATGACCATCTATCGGAAAGCTGACTTGCTGACTCCACTCAAAACATTTTTCGTTATGTTAAAGCCCTTTCGAATTTTCAAGTCATTTAGTTTGCTGCATTCCTTTCATGATTACCTTTCAACAAGCAGCTGCGAAGAACTACCGCAAACTCAAACATTATGTCTAGCAAATTTTAATGGCAATAGTGCCACCTCCATCTCCTACCATGTTCCCGTAAAAGGCATTCAATCAATTTAAACGTTAATCAACCAGTGTTTCCTCCTCTGGTCCGAAAAAAGAGACGCATGCAGAAGATGCTAAACAAACTTAATCGTTAAAAATGATGATTGATAAATGTAAAATGCATTGAGTTCATCCACTCATCATCATCAGCATCGTCAAAAGTTCCGTGTAAAACAATTCTCTTCTGTTTACTCTTCATCAATCACATAACCCAGGTACAGTAATCTTATTGACAATGAACTTATTAAAATTTAGAATAGCTCGCTTCTCGGACGGCAATGTTTCATTATTTTCAGCGATGTGTATCACGTTATTTCTCGAAGAAAGCATGGGCTAGGGGTAACATGCCACATGCCTCGTATTCCGTATAGCTCACCCTTTAAGAATGGTGCAGGAGGAGACAAATACCTGATCCAACTTTCATTAAGCCACACAATTTTTGTCTTGTTTTCAATCGTTGTAGTTTACACTGCGCCGGCATTATTTTTAAATTATTGATCGCAAATACAATGGTCAACAGATAAGATTACCCGGTGCCTATGTCGATAGTCGACATAAGGTGAGCAATACAATGCGTATGTCGATTTTCGACTTTTGTAACTTGTAGCCTGCCGTGATGAAAACGACGGATGACATTACTTCAACCAGTACACAGGCACCAAATAACCATCATATCGTTGCCATTTCTATACACACTGCCCACACGATATAAAAAAATATATTCACGTACCTACGTACACATGCACTTTACTTCACGTTGTTAATACACCAAACAATAATATCCACTATCTTATCGCATTTTTAATTCTATCATCCGTCCCAGGCGAAACGTAAACAGCTCATCCCAAGTTCAAACTCGAGAAAAGAGACTTTGACCCGTGAGGTGCTCAATCGTCTGTAGTACCTCAAGTGTGCCAATGTTTCGTCAACGCCTCCGCTGAACTCATTGTACGGTTTTTACATCCCAGTTTACATTCCACATTGTCGTGCAAATAAAAGTGCGTAAAACAACTCGACTCAAGTTAATGTAGTACAATTCTTGTAACTATTTACAGTTTACGTCAACAAAGCTAGTATAGCCAGTACTCGTGTCTCTTTTTAATTACTGACCACCTGAATTATTGTAAACACGCGACCATCCAATTTTCAAAATTTATATCTTCGTTTTTTTACATCCCGTAAAATTGTGAATGAGGAGGCTATTTCGCCATGCAATTGCGTCAGTAGCCGTTAAAAAACCGGAAGCCGAAACGAGTCAACTTAAAATGCAATAAAACTCTTGTTAAAACACAAGAAACAAGATTACGATTGGAGGTGCACAGAGGTACGTACATCACCATTCATAAACCAGAGGAGATACGATGATGCTCCCCTGCTCTATCCATCCGTAAAACTTTTTGAAAGGGTCAACTTTCGGGTCAAACCAAGTAGAACTGCATTGCATGCACAACCAGCAGAAACAATCACCTTTTCATCTGATATACTCACTCTCTCCATCTGCTATCTTCTTTTATTTCAAGATTTCATGTGCAAGATTATTGCTCAGCGAACAGGTTACTACTTTTACCGTCCCTGCCGAAAATGGTAAAAGACGTAAAATAAAACAAAAAAGTGCGGTGCAGTAAATTTTTTACTACCGAAACTCGAATGTCTTTATTAACCATACCGTGTACCATGCAACCGTCATCAGCGAGGTAGTAGTAGTCACTCCTTCTTTTTATTAGTATCATTATACCGACACAAATCATTTATAGGCCATTTCATCATTTTCCTAATACAGAAGAACGTCAAAAGTCTTTAGGAATTCGTCAGAAACTAACGGAAATACATTTTGCAATTTGCACCATACTTAATGGTCAAAAAATCAAAGTTTACAACTTGGATTTTTCTTCTCTTTTTTCAGAAACAGGAGCAACGGCATAAAACATTGTATATAAAGAAAGATGAGACTAGATAAATGAAGAAGTGTGTGCGACTCAGGAAATATGACAGCATTTTAAAGATTTTTATGCGCTTATTACTCCAATATCATGTTTTACAACACGAGTGCACTTGTCTACCGCGATGATGATGATACTCAACTCAATGTACATAATAATCATCATCATCATTTCAAATTTATAATTTATCACTCATACATTATCATTACACGAACATTTACCTTATTATGATATGTACACTACTGACTGATACACCTTTTTCCCCAATAGACACAACATCCTGCCTGCGGAATAAAAATGTGTTTCTTTTTTACAGAAAAAAGAAATATACCACATAAAAACAAGATTATTATCAAGAGCTGGCTCGCATCGCATCTTCTATTCCAAAAGCAGCGCCAGGAGAGAGAGAGAGAGAGAGAGAAGGAGAAGAGGGAGCGAGACATAGAGGCAGAGAGACAGAAAGAAAGATGAAATAACAGCAACATAACAAGTTTGACAAGTTTTTCTTTATCATTTTTTCTCCTCCTCTTACAAAGCGCAAGCATTTCAGACAATAACACAGCATATTATATCTGTCTATTTAACCTTATCTTCCATTTATATTGGATATTTTTGTTCTTTTTACATGCAGTAGTTAAATAGTGGTAGAGGGATAGGAGGTACAGCAGCGAAAGAAGCGCTGTGGCTGCAATGCAATGCAACAACACAGGGAAAATGATATATTTTCTTCAGTCACCACAACCAAAGGAATCTGAGAATAAGAGTTTTTTTAAATAAAAAGGGCATATACATTTAACAAAATGTTATATGGCTCCACAAAGCTAAAAAGTAACAAGAACGCCAACAGCCAACAACCCAGCATGTCTCCAAGCTTTTCTCCTCCATTAAATTTGTAAACGTAACAATATTATACACTACACAAGAACATTTACACCAAAGCAAAGTAGTATGTGTAGGTAGGTATAATGTAGTACAAGATAATAATAACGCAACACACTTAAAGGTATTGGATTTTTGCTGAAAAAAGCATTTGTACCTATCCATCTACATTTAAGTTATGTTTATGCTTACGATGATGATGACGAATGAACTCTGACAGAAAGAGAATATAACTCATTTTATAGTGCATCACCACCACCAGCTAAAATCTTACTTCTCTCTCTCTCTCTCTCTCTCTCTCTCTTATCCACCTCCAATTCATAACATTATTATCATCATGAACCTCGGCATCATCTTCCGCTTTTCAGAGTCTTGTTCGTCAACCACTATCACCACCACACAACACGAGAGATTTTTTTCGTCTCCTGTTTTCGCGCTGCGTTGTTCATTCGCCATCATTATTTTTATTGTTATTATTATTTCAAATGATGTATCGTGCAAATTACTGCAGCAGAAACAGGCATTTGTCATTTTTAAAACGAGACCATTACTACTTTGCAACAACAGATGAGAAAAAAAACACGTTTTCAAAGAAAAATTTCTCTTCTGGGTACTCTACTATAGGATTGTCCAACGGCGTCGTGTCCACCAGTAATAATCGTGTAAATACCGGTCCTTTTCCTAATTTTCACTTGGGTTTTGCTGCTATTACCTATAAAGTTGAGAAAGATGGCCAAAGGCGAGTAGTGTGTGCATAATAAGGTAGAGATATGCCTATACAGATCAAATATATCTATAACGTGACATGCTAGCAAAGTTTAAAGTTCCGCGAAACACATGGTATGGTACATACGATTGACTATGACTCGCTATAAAAATGCGTAAGTTAGTGTCGAATTCGTTGATGTTGAGTCAGGTAACGCTTTTTCGTCGTAGATGCATTCGTTCAGTACTGAAAATTGTTGCTTTGTCTGGGATCATCATCATGTGCACTACCAAAACACATCATTTCTAGGCCTTTCCGTGGTTGGTAAAATGTTGAAATACATGTAACACAAACTGAGCACAATAATAATATTATTCAATCACACAGGAAAACGGTTTCATCAACCACCAAAATAATAATAGCATTACAGCAAGAAGAAGAGAAAAGAATAAAAGACGACCCAGGAGAAAATGACTTTGTCGAGCACATTTTTATGAACATGCGGTCAGTTCGATGAACCTGGACGGAAAAAGTCAAAACTCAAAACCGACAAGACAAGACGAGCAAATGACCAAACTGAACAAAAAACGGTCTTCGCTTGGTCTTTGGTCTGGGCTTCATTTTCTCAACTGGCTTTATTGCACAAAAAAACTGCCAAAATCAAAATACCTATATGTATACCTATGTACAACTGTAAGAAAGAAGAAGCACACAGAACAGTGTAATGAGTAATGAGAAATGGACGTTTTCCTTCATATTTTGTATTACACTCATTATGTTCCATTGTAACAGTTCATTCAAAGCTGCTTGTAATGTTATGTATGTAGGTGTTTTTTCGATCAAGTTTTGAAAATATTTCGCAATAATTTCTTCAGTCTAACCAAAATAATAAGATGAATTGCACCACTCATCATCGTCAACTTCTTGTATTGTAGTAGTAAGTATATGGCTACCTGTACCCGCAGCGCAGCAAAGGAATCAGAAAACCATATGGTTAGTTAAATAGATACTCATAAGGAGTAATTTTTCTCTAGAATGGTTATTTCTGGTCACCACTTTCTTTTTGCGGCTGATAGGAGATTTATTGACTATTGACTATGTCATGTCTGCTCCCAGTCATCCTGTGCTACGTACCTGAATTTTGGAGGTAGCGGTAGAAATGACTGATAGACAAAAAAGAGTAGAAAGAAGGGTCGTAACAGGAGCATCATGTCAATAAATGACAATAAAGCTGTAATAACAATGCGCAAGATGGACACTTTAGTATTATTAGACACGACATCTCTACATCATATTGTTTTCATTCCGCTTGATTATTATCATTATATTATTATCATTATTGTCTATATTTCTATTTTACATTAGTATATAGGCATATTCATCATTACATTTTTATCATTATTGTTGTCTAGAAGAATTCTCTGGTGTACGTTTGTGTAGAGGCATATTATTCATCATTACATTTTTATCAATCCGTTGCCGATGCTTTCGAAAAAAAATAAGAAAGATTTTATACGCAGACAAAACTTAGAAAATAACTTGGCGAGCATGCATGCTATCATGCCATTCCTCATGCCAATGGTTAAATAATGGACCACGACGACAATAATAATGCATGGCCGCAATAAGGAAATAATTGAAGCCTTTCTTCTTCTAATATTTTTATTGAGCACAACAGAAGAAAAACAGAAAATCAAAAATACCAAGTAGTTTCCTATTGGATTTTTTGAATTGGTGGTGTACTGGCAGTAAAGCAGTAATGTCGAAAGCGTGGATCTGGTTCTGGCTTTGGTGTACATTGCAGTCTGTGTGTTACATGTCAGTATAAACGTAAAAGAGTTTCGTAGCCACCGGCATATGCGGCGGCATCGTTCAAAACAACAAACACACACGGTCGAAATCTTTTCTTTTCGGCTTTTTATCATTATTACTATTATTATTATGGTTGTTGTTGTGTTGTTTCGTTCGTACATTATCTTGCTTTTGACCGTGTAAAAAATTTTTTCATGAGCCATTTGCCTTACTACTACTACTAATACATGACACCAACACCACCACAACACAGCGATATTAAAAAGTTCGAAAAAGCAGCAGCATGCGTTTGTAAGGTTCAACGAAAGAAGAGAGAACATTATTATAGATTACATAATCTTATCCGCCCACTAGCCACTAACATCCCCGTACGTCCGTACCACCAGCCGACCTTTGGTACAATATTAGCACAAAAGTTTTATACAGTTTTTTTACGCTTCCAAAAGGCAGACCCAAAGAAGTCAAAGATGAATTCGAATTCGACATGGGCTGACCGTTACATGTGCGAATGACAACAGAAATTGTTTTACAAGTTCATTAGGAAAAGGGGAAAAGAAAGAATGAAAAAAGCATAAACGCAGTAAAGATGAAAGGAAAGAAGAATATATAGAAAATTGATTGAAACTTTGCCTTTTCGTTCCTGCCCACTGCCCACTAAAGTATAAAAAAATATACCTAGGGACAATGTTATCGGCCAAAAAATCTACGCTATTTTTGTAAACAAAACATCTTGTGTCCCGTACTGTAAATGTATGTACGTATGCATGCAAGTTCAACTTTTACAACTATTATGTTCTTACAGACACACGACCACAATAAAAAAGAGTATAACAGAAAGAGATTTAGATTTTTAGAAAGATTTCGGATTTTGTCGGTCGTTCGCCATCCGCTTGATGGTTTGCCGTGTCATGAGTCATGATCTACTTTATCTCTGATCATCTACTAAATCTTCCGATTCTTTGGGAGAAACAATTGTGTTTTTTCAAAGATGCTCTAACACCGGCACACAGTCACTATATACCTACCAACCAGTATTGTTCCATTAGGGCAACAACTCATTACTGTTTGTTCTCTTTGAATATATGAATGGTGAATGGAGGTGGGATAAAAGAGTGTGTAGACGGAAGAAAAGAAAAGAAAGGGGATGAACTTTTTCTGCCTTCATGTAGCTGCTTCTTTTTTGAGCGATGTTGAGATGCCAGCCATTCCACCGAAGATAGATGTGGTCAGCCAGCCACCAAAAGACTTGACTGATGGCAACTGGCAAGTGAAGTTGAATGGATAGAGAAGTTGGAGTACCAGTCATTTTTTAGATTTATTATCCGTCATTGCAGACCTTCGACCATGTGGTTGCGGCACTAAAAAATCTGATGATAACTAAGTTTTTTTTACTTATAAGAGTTATTGGAGCGAAAAAACCGGGAGAGCGACAACAATGAATTTTTATCATGGTGCTTTTGCAAATGAAAAATAAGCCGTACGTAATATTTTTCGCTTTTTTATGTATTTCCTGGTAAGTGTCCACTAAGAATCGAACTTCATCAAACTTCACGTCACCGCCTCCCATTTTACAAAGTAACAAGACAAGTGTACATTTCTCCCCTTCAGTTTTTTCTTTCAGCGACATCAACGTAACAAAATTGAAGGATTTTCCAACCTCTACAGGATAAAGGTAACCATTTACTTATAAAGCTAGAGCGTGGTCAATATTCGCCAATAAAATTGTGTATAAAAGTTGGATGCAGCTACAACCATAAAATTCTCAATAAACTCCTCATGTTTAATTTATAAAGGTATATTTAGGTAATAATGAAGTATCGGGCAAGGCGATACAAATGTTCAAGAAAAGCGATCAGCTCAAAATCATGAATGACATTTGACACAAACATTTTATTGCACACTATAGCATACGTTGCCTACACTTTTAAACAGCATTTGTGTTCCGGAATTAGATACCAGCAAGGTATACGAAATACGAACCAAACCACACAAGCCGAGTCAGACGGGCATATTTTCCTCGTGTAATAAATTACTATCTCTCCGTTCAGATTTTTTGAAAGCCTTCTCATCAACCGAACAGGCAGTACCAATTCTCCCCTAAACTTTCCTAGTTTCCACACATGAAGTTAGTCTACATTACGCATGGACCTTTGTGTCTGCTAGTAAATGCATCTGGTTTCAGAGTTTCCCTACCATGCATGCACACACTTGTATTCATTTTGTTTCGACTCAGACAAAAATTCAAAGATCCTGCTGATATCGTACAGTGATTGCTGGTTGCATTTTAATAAACGCAACACAAATATTTTAAAACACCAGGCATTATCCCCACCAACGACCGAACTAACTTTCAACAAAAAAGTTGCATAAAAACACGACATACCCTTTCTAATTTAATCACAACTTTTCTTTCTCCTTTTAGTTAAACACCATTATTTTCTCATTTTCACCCCACCTCTTCCATCGCGTTCAGATTTTTTTTATATCAGTATTATTGGCCTACCCTACATATATATACCATGGCCATTCATGAAAAATAATGAAGACTAGAGACATGCAGAATTCGTTGGTCCTGGTACGGCATTGTAAATGCTTAAGCCTTCATGTAGGTATCAGATATACATGTGTGTAATCCCGTACCAAATAATAGGAGTCAAATTTATCTTCATAACCACACCACCACTCATCATGATCCTCTTCGTACAACGCGTACTAAACTGACATATTCTCCAGGTTTCATCCAGCGTCTGTTTTCCATGTTGCACCACCGGTTACAAAATCAACGTACACTTATCTCTTGTTGCAGATCAGATCGTGGGAACCTCTCGGTAGCCAGCGTAATAAGCAGAAAGAAAGCTGCAGTCGACTGCAGCATACCACCGCAACGGTGCCCTATATCAACAATGTTCGTTTTATACTGTAATCTCATCACCAGTGCTCTGACGAGCACCCTATATAAGCAATAATCATCAACACCAACACCAACGGCAAGCCATTGAGCAAACATTTCCCTGCAACAGAAATGTATACAGTGAACCAACTAAAACCCACGCAATCATGAAACGCAGACACTGGGAGACGGTGGTGGTGGTGGTAGTGATTATTCCAAAAAGCATTGCACCCTCCTCTTTGGCTGCACAAACAACATCATTATTTCATCATTATCTTCTGACCGAAGTCAACCCAGTATTACTGCATGATTGCGAAGAACATTATCGTCATTTTTGGTGGTGGTGGTGGTGATTACTGATTACTGACGTGATTATGATTATAACCATTACAGTTAGAAAAGGGATAATCAAGCATGCTCAACGCTTCATCGGTTATTATTGGTTGGGTAAACCTTATTTTCAACACAACTGTACAAAAGGAAACTAAGCCAGGGATCAGCGATCTCCCATTGCCCCGCATCCTATCCAAGTCTTCAACTAAAACTTTTTTGGCCCAAAGCTAAGACGACAAAATGATATCAGGGAATGACGATGATGTTGGTCTTGCTCTGCTGATGTCTACAGCAATCGTAAATAAAAAGGGTTTATACCAGCCAACCTCGAATTCGGTTTTCATTGTACACAATTATTTTAAATGTATTGGACTGTACGGAAGAAACCAGCAATTAAGAAAATCGATCAAGCATAAAACAGACAACTTCCAATTACAGAGATGTAGTACAAATGAAAATAACTATAATCTAATAATCGACAAAGTAAAATGCTTCTTCATCAGGAGCTGGTGAAATCAAGTTGGTAATTAAATTAATAAAACAGAGAGTGAGTGGAGAAGAGGGTCGGAAAGGGGAGCATTCTATGTTCCTCTCTCCTACACAAAACATCTTCGACAACAGCGTATGTTCTTTCTTTTCAATGCATTTAAGGGAATATATTAAGAATTATGCAATAAGGGTAGAATTCACTTTGAAACGTGGGCAATATAGCTAGAGTGAGAGCCAGATAGAGACAGAGAAAGGGAGGAAAGATGAAAGCAATAAAAATGTCTCCAAAGTAAATGTTTCAATCAGCATTTATTTTGACAGTCAAGATGGGAAGAAGTACAACACGGAGCATGAACCCACTTGTTATGTCGCTTCCTATTAAAGTCGTTCGGTCTTTCCTTCCTTTTCGTCTGTCGCAAGTATGCTGGTACAGTTTCTTATAGAATGTTACACGAACCACACAGAGAAGACTGATTGATAACTCTTTTCTTGGACAGGGAATCAGCAAATATATCTAAACATCTTAACTTTTAACGATGTGGAAACTCACAAAAAATTTAGTCAGTGATAAAAAAGCAATCTTCCCTGTCGTTCAAGCAATTACCAATACAAAATCATCCAGTAACACCACAACAAAACTTTTTACGAAGGAGTCACAAGTGACAAAACCGTATAGAAGAAAGATGAAGAAGGGCGAAGAAAAATAGTGTGATGGGGTACGCATTAAAGCGGATTCCACCATGTTTTCGTCTGCATGAAGCAAAATAGTCCGTTTTGTCTGTTTTAATGCCCCTCACAAAGAAGTTGGTTCATTCAAAAAACGTTGTTGTATGCAAGGGCCATAGTTCACGCCGAGTCTTTCAAATCCATTACGTTTCATTTACCGAAAAACTGAACCAATACGTATATCGTTATCTATATCGACATCAATATCATATTTTATATCAACAGTGAAATCGAGTTTTCTTTCCCTTTCATATAGGATTGAACCTCTGAAAAGACTTCCAGTAGTTTTCTGACACATGTCACATGTCGTTCACAGATATATTCTTATATTAATCTTTCTCGAAAGAAGAGTCTCTCTCTTCGAAATGTAGCAGTAAATAAAGTTCAATACGAACAAAAAAAAGTCGTAAGTTATACAATAAGTCATACAATAACAATTTTGTTTCATCATCATTTCAATTATTACTCAATATATATTGAACACATCTATACCACATTATTTTAAAAAACAGTACATTTTCCATGTAACTGGTCTGGTAACTGACACTACGTGCTTTTTTTACAGTAAAGTCTTACATGCTGCAACTTCAGTAATTATTTATATAACTATAATTGTATATTGCAATTATTTATCTAAATACACAAAAGTTATTTTAAAGTCGTTTGTATATATTCGTCTACTTTCTACATGAGAATTTATAAAAATCAGTGCAGTGTTGGGAAAAAGAGTATAAATAAACACAAAATCTTAAATACATGTCCAAAGAAATTGACATGCCTATTCCTGGTTTAATCTCTTTATCTCTCCACTTTTTATATGCTTACAATTACTGCATGACTTACAGATTACTAAAACACGCTCCCTCTGCTCTGTTCCTCCCCCACTCGTCCATTACATTGGCATTAATCAAATTGATGGTACATGTACATATTATATTTTTACTGATTTCTACAGTTATTCAAATAATGTTTATTTGCTAAATAAAAATCATACTCTTGTACTTGTTTTCGTTGCTTTTGTCCTCATTAGTATTATATTTCGCGTTAAAATGGTGAACTATAAATATGTGCATCCTCTCTACACGTTCACATTATAAATATATGATATTATCAAAATTGGTTGTACACATAATTTTACATAGATGGGAAGGTGCTGAAGATGAAAGAAAGTCGTCAAACGAACAATACCAATACATTCTATGTGTCCACGTCCAAGCCCATCTTCCACCAATATTAGAAAACACAAGATACTGTTTGCTAATGTTTCAAACTAAAGTCCATACATGTTGTGTCTTGTGTTCTTTATTAACAAACGTGGGCGACATAACTTGTCAGCAAAGTCTTCATCATCGTCTTCACCACATATACCTTAACTTATGATTACTCTTACACATTACTCACATATTCAAACAACGGTTAGTTTAGCGTTAGGTACTAGGTATACATTACTGTTAATATATCCGATACTCAAAAATTAAAATACACATATAGACAGACATAGATCGTCCATCATCACTACCATACCATGCTCAAAATCCTTAGCAAAACTTATAATGAGCAAGAGCAAACACTGTTGACTATAACCAATTTACTTTTTCTCCTTGGTCTTCTTTCTCTATAATTTTCTGTAATAAATAATGGAAAAATATGATGAATACTCCTTTTCAGCTCATCTCACATTTTTATTCAATGATGTTGAAAATAATCACGGTAACTTAGCCTGGACCTAACTCGTATTACGGATATAAAAAGGATGATGACTGAGAAGTTCAATAATGATTATTATCACCCCACCACCATCCCTATAATGCTCACTCATAATCTCTATATTTTAATATTTTACTTTACCGTGTCATTATTTGTAAAATATAGTGAGAATTACACAAGTATTGAAACTTTAATTTTAACTCTCAGAGATTTAAAACAACACATAATGTTCAAGTGCAACTCTTCAAACTGTGACTGAGTTACTACCCCATAATATTACGACGACATACAAAACCCAGCGATGATACAGTCATCGTGAAAGGTCGAAGTTTAGACTATGTGAACTATTCGATGCAACTTTAGATATATTTCGTAAATATATGAAAGGAAGGATAGGTTGCATATAATACACCACTCCACCTTTCTTTCTTTCAGATAGGTAGTCAGTCCCTTATCAATTAAACGCACGCTTAACAAATATATAGAAAATTTATACATGTTATTATACTTTTTAAATCGTTAGATCTTTGGAAAAAATGTACATGTACAACATAACGTTAAACTGGTGTTGCCAACTCTAAATATGACTTTTCAACTTTAAATTACGCAACTTCCTTTTGGAAGTGGAAAAAAGAAGAACCCTGACTTAGATGACAATTTACCCCTCCTACCATGTGTCAGATTTGTCATGAGGGCACAGGGCACAAACAAAAACGCGATTAAAATTCACTATACTGTAGAATCAACGTTTTCTTACGAAATGATTTTCTTTGTAATTTGCACCATTTTTCATTATTACCTGTCTTCTCAACGGAAATTCTTGATTTACAATTTACATGCTGAATTTATATTTATGTATTGAATTTAAATATTGGTAGCACACATGTTGATGATCATGATCATGACGCTAGTTTTCGTTTTTGGTACTTACTTTTAAAAATAAAATATATTACATCAAACGACCGTGTCTGGTGAACGGAAGCAATTACATACAACATACATATATCATTAATAAAGGATTATTTATATTTCGCAAGCCATAATATGGTATTACACAAAGTACTGATGACGGACTACATATAACGCGTCTACAATACCACGAATTAATCCCATAAATAATCTTGATTCATCGGTGGATACAACTTATGAGACTTAATCACTTAATGTTTGCTAATTATCAAATAACAAAATATCGTATCTAAGTAGTTCAAAGATTTGAAGACTAACGACGGAAATGTGGGTGAAGTTATACGTAATAAATCAGTTTTGTTTAAAAAACTCATGAATAATCTTGTTTGTCTACTGAATACTACTACTGACGGATGAGATGACAAGCGTTTATTAATGACTTCATGTTTTGTTGGCCAATTTTAATATATATGCCGATGTATAACGCAACAATATGTAATTTATTTTGATTACTTACATTTGCAAAGGCATGCGTTGTCCGTTTTTAATCCTGGGCAAATCTAATTGTAGTATATAGAACTCAATATTCCAGGTTAGGTGTTAGAAGGCAGAACCACCGAAAAAAAAACTTTTTTTTTCTTAACTGCACCGATAAGGAATTTGCATTTTCCAAAAATGATAAAAGACAACGAGCAGTCAGCTGCTTTTTTGGTGCATCACGCAATGCTTGTAAAAGCAGGTGCATTGTCAAGTACGTGAACCTGCATGCTTTTAGTATCTATTTGCCTACAAAGCATAGCGCGAACTCGACAAAATGTCAACAAACATGTTGGGTTCATTTGCATTTTTGTCACCCTTGTGCACTCTGTGCAGCCAGTGAGTGCAAAACTATAAATTCTATGCTCTATTTTCATTTTGCATGCGTAAGGGGAAAATCATATCATTTTAGTTTCCGAAAATTAACAATTAACTGTGAATAAGCATTAGAATCCTGTAAACTTGACAATGTCAAGGGCAGGGGATTTAGTGAGCACGTGTCTGGTTTGGTTCAGGAACGATTTACGGTTTCACGATAATGAGGTATGAAGACGTATGAAGTACAAGTAAACCCAACAGAAAGTAAGTTGGAATCAATTTATAGACTTATGTACGTCCTTCTGTTGTTTGTTGAATAGGCGTTATTGTGGGCACATGAAAATGCAACGACTGTCGTACCGGTGTACTGCTTTGATCCAAAATTGTTTGCCACGTCTCATCATTTCAAATTTCCGAAAACAGGAAACCGGCGTGCAAAATTCATCTTGGAAAGTGTAGAGGATCTAAGGCAGACATTGAGGATTAAAGGAAGGTAGAATTAAAATTGACATGCTATTTACAGACGATTTGTCAAATGAATAACGAACGATGAACAGGAGCATCAATAATTATTTTTGAAATACCAACTTCTAGCGACTTGCTCATTTGTAATGGATCACCAGAAAATGTAATTTCTAGTTTGTACGAAAAATACAAATTCGAAGCCATAGTCTTTCAACAAGAAGTGACAAAAGAAGAAACTGACGTGGAAAGCCTGCTGGAGGATTTTTGTAAAAATCATAAAATAAAGGTTGTTCCAATTTGGGGAGCTACCCTTTATCATAAAGATGATATACCATTTCCAATTAGCAGGTACGCATGTACACCGAAAAGATATATCTATAAATCTCAAGCGAAGAATGTGTAATTTTGAGCATGCTTGTTAATGTCAAATGTTATTGGGGAACCATATTACTTCATGTTTTATTAACGCAGAATTCCCGACACTTACACGGAATTTAGAAAAGATGTCGAACTTAGATCAAAAGTACGAGCGGAATTGCGTATGCCGGATGAGATAAAGCCGTTACCACATGACCTTTAAAAAAGAATTCGAAAGCTTGCCGTCCTTGAAAGATCTAGGTTTAAGTGGTAAATTGATCGTATATCATAATTATATCTATATATATCATTGTGATCATAAATCATGATGATATAAAGTGTTATGGGTTTTCGCATAATTTCTATTTTGACTATTTTGATATTTTCGTATTTAGAACCAGAGGTACATCCCAGCAGTGCGTTTCCATTTGCTGGAGGAGAAACTGCAGGTTTATCACGAATTCAGTCTTACTTTTGGGCTACTCGGGCAGTAGAAAGTTATAAGATTACTCGAAATGGCCTACTTGGTTCGGAGTATTCAACAAAACTAAGTCCATGGTTGGCGTTTGGTTGCATTTCTCCTCGTAGAATATTTTTCGAGATGAAGAAGTACGAAAAGGAACGCATAAAAAACGATTCCACATACTGGGTTGTTTTCGAGCTGATTTGGAGGGACTACTTTCGCTTCATCTCAGCTAAATATGGCAACTGTCTATTTTATTCTGGAGGCATCAAGCAAATAAAATACAAATGGAATAGGGATATGGCTAAATTCAAAATGTGGACCGGTTAGTTAATATGTTGTAGAATAATTTAGTTTAGAGTGTACTGCATTACATATTAACGTAGTCACTTAATGCATCGTTACTAATTTGCTAAACATAATTTGTTTTTGAGTTTTTTCCAGACAATAAATCAGCCGTGCGCTAAACAGTCTGAGCTTATTACTAGGTTTAGCAAACCTTGTAAAAGTATAGTATACGTTGGATAGTATATACTAAAATAAGTTGTAATAACTTTATTATATAACTATCGGAAAAATTTGACCTTGCCTTTGAATTAGATCTGTATAAAATTCTATTTACATTCCATTAATTTTAGTATTAAATGGATAATTCATAATAATAGCAGTCCAAAATGCAATTTGCACAGTGACTGTTATACTAATACTATATTAACATGTTAGAATGTTAGATTTGTAAATTAAATGATTTTTTGGTTATTTGCTTATAATTTGTATGTATCTTCTACAGCAGACTTTAGCTTGATTTGATTGATATGTTATCTTTTTTTCTAGATGGAAAGACAGGCGTTCCTTTTGTTGATGCTAATATGCGAGAACTTCTCCTAACTGGGTGGATAAGTAATCGCGGAAGACAAAATGTAGCAAGCTTTTTAACGAAAGACCTGAAGTTGGATTGGAGACTTGGTGCAGAATGGTTTGAATACCTTTTGGTATAGCGTCAATTTATGATTATATATTATTACATTTCAAAACAGGATTTTTCAACGCAAATCGTTTGTTGTAGATTGACTATGATGTGTGCAGCAATTATGGTAACTGGAACTATTCTGCTGGAATTGGAAACGATCCAAGAGAGGATAGGAAATTCAATATGATTAAACAGGGGATGGATTATGACCCAAATGTAAGATTTACATAAATTTTAGAGTTATTACTAGTTAGTTATTTAGTGTATTGGTGAATTAAACGGTATTCTACTAGGGCGATTATGTTCGAACTTGGATTCCCGAATTGTCCTCCCTCAAAACTGGTAAAGTTCACATCCCATGGACACTTCGTACTGGGGAGCTTTGTGGTATTAATTTGGGCAAAGATTACCCTAATCCAATGATCGTGGCACCAGAATGGAGCAGACATTTTGAAAAAACGGTAATTTGATACGGAGTCTTTTATTTATAAATTAGTTAGCCAATTTCGTATATGCGCATGTTATGGTTTCAATTTGTAAGTTTTCGTACAGCCAGTAAAACTACATGCTAAATTATATAATTGTTTTATTTTAGAAATCGTCGTCAACCTGGTCTACAAGCACAAGAGGAAAACAGAAAGGCATTGACTTTTACTTTAAATCTAATTCATCATCTTCGCGGCGCTAATTAATTTATCATTTTTAATTGTGTATCAATCTAGTCTTATGAAATGTATTAACTTGTTTGCCACCATGCTGTGTTCTCAATAAGCACAAATAAATAATTAACTGAATCGTTTACCCAAAACGGAAATTGCTATTTTAGTTAATTACCTACTTTTCAGTAACTCTGTTTTCAATTTATTTAACAAACAAATTGAAGGGAAGAAATAATTACTTTTTAAATATGAATCATGATGTCCATGCTACATTTCATACTTTTAAACCAATATTGCTAGCTCAAATTAGGTTGTCAGACATCAATTATTCTCTTTCACGTCATTAAAGAAAAAAATCTCACTTTTTCTATAAATATTGTGCCCAAAGCAAGGTAAATAGGCAAGTTATATTATTTTTTACACACAATAGGGAAGATACATTGCAGTGATAAAACTTCCTTTTACTTTCCTTCGTAAACAGTATATTCCATTTTGCTCTCATTCTTTATATTATAAGGTTAACAAAGAAACGATGATCCTCAGAATTACCATTTGATTCATTTTGCTGTACCATTAAATGTTCGTAAAGTATCAAGTGATTTATTGAAGTACCGAAATGTTTATTACAATGTATTTCACTATAAATGAAAATTTTCAATCTGCAAGCTACCCATGCAGGAGCAACTCCACTAGGTAAAGTATGTGTGTGTATATTAGCCCTAAGGAGACACAGACAAACGAAAAGCTGAACATTTCTTCACCTCTACATATGCCTTCAGGTACATCACTTAGCTTTTCGTCTTTTATCGAATTACACTTTGTTGTAAAGCAGTAATAATTGATTAATACCAAAATATGATTTACAAAACTGATTGGATACATTATATGAGTGTAATGAATGAGCTGCGCAGTGTACTGCAGAGGCGCACTAAGAAAAGAAAGTGTTTTAGTTTTAGTGAATTGCTGATAAGTTGAGTAAGCGTCCTAACATGTTTCTTTGAAAAGTACGTCAGCGAAGTAACCTATTACCTCCACTGTTCAACACTTATCATCATCAACGAAGTTTTAACTGACTGTACTTTCTTATACATTCTTCAAGATTTACACAGCCTTCGTTTCCTTTTCTTGATTACTCCACGACGAATAACCCACAGTGTGCAGTAAAGAGCAAACATTATTCATAAAATTGTTATGCTCCAGTTGACTCTGCAGTTCGCACTGTATATCTTGCACGCGTTGCAAAGTCCCAATTGTATTTATACGTACTATATACTATCCTATACTTCTACTTTACGATGGTTGCTTAATGTATGTAATTTGAAGCAAATTGTTGCTCATTCGCCACCGGGCGGACACCTAGTTTATTAAAAACGCCTAAAATAATGGTTGATTAGCATAAGAAAACAACTTTACGGTTAAACCAGCATAAAACTAGGTATACATCTTGCATTTTAAATACGACCTCAATGAATACTTGATTCAGACCAGCACTTAGTGCTCAAGTGCAGTTTAAATGGGTGAAGGAAGTAAGCCATAAGATGATTTTGTGCATGAAGGAAGCTACAAATTTTGGAGAGCTCATTTTATCCCAAATCAAACCTTTTCTTCTTTTCCGTATCGGATGTAATGTTAAACGCTATTTCACTGGGCGGCTCTTTTGCAAGCATATTATTGGACATTTTGCTGCTGCGTCTCCAACTTTCAAATTTTCACCTAGGTGTTCACTCCCTCTCTGTTCCTTCCAATCCGTCACGGTGTTACACCCACACACAGGGAACATAAACTAAATAAGAACCTACCAAACAATTTCCTCTGAAAAGATTTGATGGATCACCATAATTAATATCCATACCATAACGGCTAAAAATAAATGTTGTGAGCATGTACACCTTTTTATATTACTTTAATCAGAGAGACAGCGACCAAGCGCCAAATAAACGTCAAAATTTTAAATCATTACGAAAATAAGCAAGGCTCATTGACAGAGTAGTGTAGAAAGTAATTAAATTTTATCTCACACCGACTCATAACAAACAACTTTTTCCTGCGACTACTATGAGATATTTTCTAAAGGTTGTCTAAATAACCTTACATTTTGTGCTCCCAAAGTGTTCTCTGATTTGGGTGGGTGTAAGTAAAGGCCGGTCATTTATATCCCATTATGATGATGTCCTTCTGTTTTAGGTCTTCTAATGGGTCATTTTAAAAAATGCCCCGTTAGCCAAAGAACGTTGTAGTGTGCACTGCACACATCTTTCCCTTTTTAAAAATAATTATGTTTTAAATCATTTTTAGAAAATGAGGTGATTACTTATAAGTGTAACAAGTGTGTAAGAGTGTAAGTGTAGTTATATGTCCAATTCTACCAGCAGTGCGACCACCCATGATTTTTATGAACTACGTAGTTATAAATACTCGCAGTAAACTATAAAGTCCACCACAGCATGCACACATAAATCATTAACGGCAACATTTAACCCAGCCTACACACTCATAATGGCAGCACATTAAAATCCCAATTTTTAATTATTATTCATTCAAGAAAAAAATAGAAATCCACTCCAAAAGCTGCAAAATAATTTTGTGGCAGTAATAATAATTACCATTTTTCAAATAATTGCTGTTTTCTTTGAAAGCAAAATTTAAAAAAGGTAATAATAAAAACAACAATCAAAACAGGTATTTACATAAACTCTCTGTGGCTGAGGGCGAGAGAACAATTATTTTACATAATACATTTTTGTAACGCAATGTAACCTCACAGATATTACGCCATAATACCTGTTTAATATCCCTGTTTTTAGTACAAAAATTAAAAGAAATGAATCACTTTTGCTGTCTACTGTGTTTTCGTTACTATCACTGCTGCTCATCTCATCTCTCTCCCTCTCTCTCTCTCGCGCGCACATACCAAACCTGTTGCAAACCCTTAATCCCCAATTCCTACATAAAAACATCACAAAATACGCCAACACGCTCTAACTTAACTACACACCCAGCCAGACAGCCATTAAACGTAATATTTAAAAATACCACTTTGACCAATTATTTTTTTCTCTTGTTTCGATTTCACCTTCTGAAACAACTGTTATAAGCCTACGTAGTGCGAGTGCGATTGTTATTATATGCAGTTACAAACATGCTTGTGTGGTTCTTTGTTTCTCGCATATATTTATTATCTATTATTATTATCTCTATAATTCGTTCATAGCGCGCGCGCACAGACGCACACACTACTATAAGGCAAGCAAAACACACAAGGAGAATAATTTTTGGGTGCCCCTTTAAGTGCCCAGATATGCAATAAAAGTGCAGCATTGCAAAGAGATCAACAACATCACATTCATCGACACTATCTTGAAGAAAAAAAAGTTTTTTTTAGCAGCTGAATAAAAATTGCAAGTATCTTTAGCTGTTGTTATTTTGATTACAGACGTATTACATGATTTATTAGCGATGAAGGTCGTTTCATACTTTGATTGAATAGACACGTAAGCAGTGTTGTGTGTATGTTTATATACAGCTTAGTCGCTTGTGGCCACTACTGCCAGTATATCAAAAAGAAAAAAGAAAAGTAAAAAAATGAAAATTGTACGATGAAATGGTTGGTAGTACTTAACATAATGTAAATGTTGACTCTTCTGTGGTTTTTTGGCACTTTTTAGCAGTTTCTGTACACACAGAAGAGATTTTTTATTGGTTTGTATGTGCTTGTGCAGTACAAAATGGATTGAATCACACCATGATATCATTAGGCTGCGTTTGGACACCTTCTCCCTTTTGTGTGTGCATATATCGGTTTCTATATCTGTTATCGTTTTATTTCATTTTTATATCGGTACAAGAGCCAGAGTACACCATCAACGCAGCTATTTCGTGTTACCCATCATTCATTTTTATGATAACATCTTACTTCGAATTTCGTCTCTCTCCTTTCACTTGCCAGTTAAGCAGTGAAGGCACCACTAAGCAGGTAGCAGCAGCAGCAGCAGCTTCAGCTTCTCTGACTTTTGCCCTCCTGATGCCGTGTACACAGGTCCTCTCTGTCTGTGGCCAGGTGATCAATAAAAATGAAAAAAATAAACGCTTTTAGTAGCGTGTATTTTTATACACAAAGCACAATGAAGTAACAAAGATTAGTTTTAAAACTATTTTTTTTTCTCAAAAAAATTTATGGTTAAAACCAAAAGTGTATAGTTCTTAAAAAGAACCAAAAAAGATGATGAATGAGCAATTGTGCCGTAAAATTTCTAGGCATGGTTGCATTGCATGTTTACATGTTATCTACACACCTCAATCCTGCCTCCATGCAAGTAGCCAGAAATAAACAGACAAATTCTCCCATAAAAGTAAAGTTATAAAACCGCAGGTGTATCGTAAAATTTTGAAGTTACAAAACAGCAAAGAAAAATGTGTTATATGGGTTGATGAAATCAGCTAAAATCGATGTTAGCGTGTGAAGGGATGAACAATCGGATATTTTTTCGCAATTTCATAAGCCAACATGCATTGTGGTCATCATAATTGGGAGCACAATATATATTGAAAAAAATTAGTAGTTACGATTTATCCTTTTCCTGTCCCCGCCTACTGTACCATTACACATTATAGTATAACGTTAAAACTTAAACATTCTTCCGAAATTCATAAATCTTTTCTGCTTTTGCTGCATGAGAAAATGAAAGCAATTTTTGGTGATGTCATACTTGCCCTCCGCCGTTTCTCTCCTCAAATTACCCTCTTCTTTGTAATGTGAGGAAGACACCGGCAAAATCCGCTACCTCTTAATGAATCCTGCTAACTGAGGCGCTGATGATGACAGGAAAATTCCCTCCGCCTTTTTTGTTTTACATCAGACGGGTTTGTATTTCCTACACACAGATTAGTTTCACAAGTTCAAGTATTCGGTTGACAATTTCAGTCCACACAAGCTACACGGGTATGCGCAGCAAGTCCTCCGTCATGCGCCATGAATTTCGAGGATGGATTCGCAAAATTTTAAAGTTATGGCTGCTGCTTGAGACAGCACAGTTTTATCTGTCATTTTTATCCGCCCGAATATGGTTTGTACATTATTAACAATATTAACATGTGGACTGCAAACCTTCTTTTTTAAAATTTAAATCCCAAAGGAAGGATACACACACACACACACGCACATACCTACATACATAATTATACGAGTTGACATAACTCACAAAAACCTTTATTTTTTGACATGACACATTTGATGATCATTATGATATGCAAAGAGGATCTTGTAAGTGTGCTGCTCTATGATTATTGCATTTTCTCATTTTTTCTAAGGAGGCGTTCTTTGTACTTCTTTTTCTTTCTTCCATCACCCTCTGTCTCCTCTCTACTTCATCTCCGCCTCTCTGTGAAGAGCGTTTTCAATTTTCCTTTTCAAAAAGGTACTTAGGTTTATTGCTGCTCAGATGTCAAAACAGTTACACCACTTGCCTTTCTCATGTCCTTACGGAAAAAATGATCCATCCGGTGTATATACACGTTTCGTACGTTATGATAATAAAATATGCATATATTATTATGAAGTAACGGAAACGTGCAATTTTCAAATTTTCTTGTGATATTCATCAAGCATATCCTACGTGCCGAGTAGAAAGAGATAATAAAATTTTGATGGAAAGGTGGGCCACGAAGTGACTTGTGTGCATAGGCAAGGAGCAAAAAGAAGAGAGCCGTTGTGATATTCATCAAGCATATCCTACGTGCCGAGTAGAAAGAGATAATAAAATTTTGATGGAAAGGTGGGCCACGAAGTGACTTGTGTGCATAGGCAAGGAGCAAAAAGAAGAAGAGAGCCGTTTTATAGCTTTGAATTTAAAATAATGATGGTTGATTCTCTCGGTTTTGAATTCTCTCTCTGATGTGAAGCTATTGCCGGTGGTGGTGGTGGTGGTGTCACCTCAAGAGACATCAAGATTGTCATTTTCCCTTATAAAGGCCATGAGCACTGAAATAAGGTATATTTATGTCTTCTCACATTAAATTGATGGCATGATCAAAAACAAAATAAATAGTCATCTCACAGCTCTCTGAGAAAACACGGCAAATATTTTTAATGAAAGAGCCCTACTTAGCATAGTACCATCAACACTGCCTATTACCAGCCTTATGTTGCTCACCTAAAAATGGCGAATCTAATCTCATGGGGTTCTCAGAAGAAAAAATAGCGCTGAATTCTAATGAACTTAATCTTGGAAGTATGTGAACAGACCTTTTTGTTTTTTTAAAACCACAAAGCATCTTCTCACAAAGATAGGCCATTTTCATCTTTGTCATACAACAGACACTCAAGAGCAGATGAAGTACTAATTTGTCAGGCGTGCAAATGTGTATATTTGCAAAAGTGCCAGTGTCAATAAAATTCTTATTTTTCAAAAGATGAGATTCAATCTTCTACGTTCGTCGAATCGCTAAGTACATTTAAAAAATACGGTTTGATGTTAATTTTATAAGCACATTTTTGACAGTTTTATATGTTTTGAACATGAATATTTTTATTAGAATTTAATGTATTCAGTTCAGCATGGTTATTTGCTAGAGGACATTCCACTTATCCGATTCCCGTGTAAACATTTACCATCAACAAGTCATTTAACACAAAATTCACATTATAATAGTCTGCGTCATTACAACCATAATATGGAATCGATTGAACGAAAAATTAATAGAAACATTATCTGTATTTGTTGTTAATCGCTGTTGCACTCGCATTTAAATTTTTCCATACATGCATTTGGCATAACGTCTGGGATCTGAATGAGTATGACGATAACCTACCTATACACAGTAAATCTATAAAATATATTTTTACAGATAACAGTAATTATTACAACACAATCATTTTCCCATGCATTCCATCATAATTTTACACACTCATCTTCATTAGCTTTTATCATGATATTCTCATCACTGAAATATGTGTGGCTACTTATTTGTATACTCATTCCCTTCTAATGCGAATCCAATTTTCAATCAATTTTACTACCTACTCAGGTCATTAAATAAATATTCAAACATCTAAACTACGAGTTAAGTACGCAGCACTACTTTTAGCACAAGAGACCCGAGACCCGTTTAATTATTTTGTTATTGGCATGCTATCATCATCATCATCATCATTAAAATACATTGCCACTGCTCCTGCTATTACACAACGAAAGATAAAAATGCTGATAAAATGTTTCTAAGCAGATGACTAAGAAAAAATGCCAACATCAAAGATTGCGGTGTCAGGTCTCCACATTCCGCCGCATTTCTCTCTAATCGTCCACCCAACCTGCCTTATTGCAAAGTATTGCAAAAATGTTATTTACGCTTACAAAGGCTGTTACACCGCCGCCGAGGTACCATTATAACCATGTGTGTGCGTGTATCGTCCTCTCCGCTCATTTTCTGACATTGCCGGTCTACCTGTCATCAACCAGAACCCAAAGCACCATGCTATTACCGTCACAAGAGATCATCATCGGGGAGCATCCATGCATTTTTTTGTCTGTGTGTGCGCTGCAGCAACTTTTTTTCTCTCTAAAATACACAATATAATATGCGTCAGGTCTTTCGGCAACTCTTTACGCCTTTACCTTCTCAAGTGACGCATTGTTATGCACAGCAAGTTTACCTACTGATTACTGCTGATTGTCCTAGTCTCAGATCACACCGTCATTTTTGATGAGGTTTGATGAGTCTGTTGCAGATGATGAGGGTGTTGAGTAAACACAATAAACAGAAAAGAAAAGATACAAACACAGCGTCCTAGCCAGGTATACATTCAACGTTATACAACCATCTTGCTTCCATCATCCACATCCATCAGTCTTCTTTGCAACGATACTGGTCCTGTCTGTCTGTTGATGAAATATTGAACCAGCATGGTTTTTGGACTGAAAAGCTATTGTAAGTGTCTCTTTTGCAAGCGTGGATACATAACAACTTAACAACATACAGATCGAGATGCACACATTCATAAAAACGAATTTGAAACAGCATCATCGGCTCCCTTCATGGTATATACCTCCTGTGAAGACACCCCTATGATACTTATTGTGTAGTGAGAGAGGTGTACTATTTCATGGATACTACGTGTACATACATACGAGAGTAATACGAATTTCGTGTTTGGGATACTTTTTTCTATAAACATCATCATTATCGTCATTCTCAACGCAGCTACTGACTGATATAACCTAAATATGAAAACGGGCTACTGAAATGAAATGTGGCAGCTCTCCTCTTCTCTTTCATCATTGTTGCTCCATCCTGAAAATAGCAGTGCCAGTCTCAGTAGCAGCACCGTCATCATCCCCATCAACACAGGCACTAACAATGTGTGTATGTTACCATTTTCCCAGTTTGTTATTTTAGGTACCCGATCAATGTACCTTTAGAGCCTACAATGCATTTCAAATGCCCAACTTCCGAGGTACATCTATGACTGCCATAATGGAAGGCTCTCGCTCTCTCTCTCTGTGTGTGTGTCGTACGTGCACATGTAAAACGATCTCTCGTCTAACTAACAATGTCATCGTAATTTTGTCTCTCTAGAAGAAGATGCCTCTTAAAACCGAAGGCAGCACTTAAACTAAACTTCAACTTGATTTCTTTCCTTCTCAACATCAGTCGCTGTTGTAGCAGGAGAGTTGAATTAAGAAGACGTAGAGAAATAACAGATGCAGAACGAGAACGTGCGTTCCTCATACTATATTACTATGTGTGTGCACTGCTGTTGTATGGCATGGCATGTTTTTTATTATATGCTATTATAATTCCGATTACCTGTGTATTACCTACCTATCTATTTTTATGAGAAGCCGCAAAACAAAAATTTTATATTATATGAGCATCTTCATCATCAGCAGGAGTCCTGAAAACCAAATAAGCCACAAATAAAAGCGTAAATACACACACACACACTCGCTACATGTATGTACGATATATTCTGTTGAGTAAGTGGTTTGGAGTAGTGGTCTGAAGATTTCTGTGCGTCGTGGTTTGGGTTGCTTATTTTCTGCTAAAAATATTAGAATAACAATAAACTACTAGGGCTCTCATCCTCATCTAGTCTGAAAAAATTAATGTGCACGTTACTACATTTGATCATTTTTTATGACGTGCAATATTTAAACCTCGACGCCAGAGGAGACGCTATACACATTTACATTTTTTTTGCAGGGGAAAAATATTCCGTGTTATGAACCCTGCAAAGCTAAAGGAGTACTTACCTCTGCATTCCATTTACTTTTGTGCTATTAGCAATTTACCGAAGGAACAACAAGTGTTACCAGATAAATCTTGACATATGAACAGACACAAGCGCAACTTGTCTTTTCTATTCCTTCTAAAGCCGAGGGAGTGAGTGGGGTGCAATAACACTGCACTGGGAGTAGTGTGTTATTGATACGAGTACTAATACCGGTACCTATAAACTTAAATAGTTTGCTTTACCTACGCTGCCGTGTGAAGAAAGTGTGTTAATTTTTTCTACGGGTTAAACGGACTGACGTGCTCTAAAGTAATAGTGGCCTTTGCAAGGTGTTTACAGTCGTAGTCGTAGTAGTAGTAGTAAGGGATGATGATGGTATAGGGCGAGGGAATAGAATAGTTTTAACCGTGGCGTAATCATAATAGCAGCAGCACGTCTTTAAGGTAATATATAATGGTACTATTTTATCCATTATTATTAGTAGTACGTATATTATTATTATAGTTCAAGGTGCACTACTCCGAAAGCGCGTACGCTGCTCTCGTTGTTGTTTATTTCATTAAGAAAAGTAACAACGAGAACTTGATGATGTTTACTGCTGCTGCTGCTGCTGATGTTGATGCTAATCATTCAGTATTCACCACACCACCACTCTGCCGCCGCCGCATTTATTATATTACATCAAACTGACAGTAACAGAAAGGGATATACGATAAAAAGATTCAGCCAGCCAAAAAAGAAGCAGCGCACCATAACTCCAATTTCGTATTCTATAAGGAGTCAATAGTCAATTCATCTTGTAGAACAAGGGATTAATGATAAATATATGCATTTTTGAAAGTTTTTCATGTACTTCTTAAGATACTACGTACATACATACTTATGCACACATATCTGTCTCTCCCTCTCCCTAACTCTTTCTCTTATATGCTATTATTGTACACGTACGTACTTAGGACTTACAACAGCAGAAAAATTTTGCAAGTGATCCTTTCAGTATTTTTGGAAAACCTCAAAATACTTTAGATCCCTCGAAACACACACACGCACACACACAAACAGAATTATTTGTAGAGTGAATTGTGAAATATACATTTATAACAAAAGAAAAGTGCATTATTACCACATCATAGTAGTAGTAACAGCAGCAGCACAGAGAGCAGCAAATAGTATCATCATCCCTTTATTTTTAATACCCTATATATCTATTTTGTGTGTGCACCATACATAATACGCATTATAGTCTCGTAAATTCCCTTCCTTTTTTAGCCAAAATAACAGCAGCATCGGCAAAGAGCTAAAGCCGCAAGTAGAAAAAAAATTGTATCTCTCTCGGTCTTTCTACAGGGACTCGACTGCAGAGATATAAAATGTAGCTTTAAGTAAATGTGCTGCTGCTGCTGCACCACCACCGTCTGTTGTTGTTATGTAGTAAGTCCGTCTGTTCTCCTCCCTCGCCTTCATATAGAGTATGCACACACACACACACACACCACCATCATCACTTATACTCTCAGTTAACAATACATTTTAAAAGTTCCGTAGTGGTAGAGAGGGCTTAGTAAAAGAGTAATATTGTTGTTGTGTTGTAGCGAGTAAATACGCTGCTATCCCATAATATTGCATTATTTCTCTCTCATTCTCCTCTTCTCTCGTCTCTTGCTCTTTTTCTCTCTAGTTTAGCAGCTCAACTGTGAAGAAAAAAGTCAGTTTGAGTTGAGGTTTTGGTTTCACAGCATCTGCTCTTGAGTTGCTTAAGAAGGCACACACACAACACATTTTTTTGCAAATAAAGTTGTAGTAGTAGTTTTAGCAGCAGTTACAGTCGAAGTACACATACTCTACACAAGAAACATCAGAGGTGGAGAGAGAGAGAGAGAGAGAAATAAGCCGTCCATCCGTCAAAATAAACCGTGTCGAGAGTGAGTCTATGCATTATTCAGTGCACTGCTGCTGCTCTACGTAAACGTACTTTATTATAGCTTGTATCAACAGCATTTATAAAAATTTCAAGTCAGTTAGTCCAAAAGCTTCTCTGAACTGAAAAAGTACTGTTTTATGAAGCTCCAACAATAAAGCTACTTTTTTCGAAATAAAAAAAAATAGTTGAAGAAGAATAAGAGTAACGCAACGGAATTTCGTAAAGTGAACAAGCTGTAAAAAAAAGAAAGAAAATATACCGAGTACGTCAATAAATAAACAAGTCAAGTGTGCAAAACTCTCAACAACAGCGCAACTAGAAGAGATATAAAAAAAATAACAGACAACAATAGAATTATCCTAAAAATAATATAATAAAGAAATTTGTTTGTTGCAAGCGAGAAAAAAAAGTAAAGTTGCTCAAATACAAAAAAGAAACATATTTTTCGTATAAATTTTATTTTACGTGCTTCTTGAAGAAAACTCTCTGTTCGGTGGATTAAAAGCAGCCAACGCGCGCGCACATCGTCATAATTGAATTGAAAATCAACGGAACTTTTGGTTTTGGTTGGTGTTGACACACAAGTGATTGCGGTTCGGAGAAAGGCGAAAAAATTGGATGTTTTTCTTGGATTTTTCTTTCTATAGGAGGATACGATAAGGTAAGGAAGCCAAATTATATTTATATGTACCTATTATAAACTGTCTAGTTTTTTTGTACAGACAAACCCATTCATTTAATCTTGTTAAGGAGAAATGCATACAACATTTAGTCAAGTCGGCATCATTGTCATTGTCATTTTTATATACTCAGCAGCACAGATTCTTGTTAATGTTCGTTCTCACTGTGTGTGTGTGATGTCTTCTTATCAACATGTGCATTTCCTCTCTGGCGTTGTCAACAAACACGCATTTTTACGATTTTGTAGGTATTTACAAATACTATGCATACACACACAAGTCAACATGAACTAGAGAGAAACACCACACGCCGGATTGTGTGTCTGTGTGTTTTTGAGACGTTCATTTTCCTCTTTAATCGGCCTAGTCTGATTTGGACAAATTGAATTTCTTCTTCCGACAAACAAGAACGATGCGACACGGCACGACTTTTTTGAAATATAAAATGCTTCTGAAGAGAAGATGATCATCATGATGGGGGATGATGATGATGATCATGATGACCATTTACAATTTTTTATCTCTCAGCCGTTGGCGAAATTAGGTGGCTCTTCGTTATAGGCACGCATTAATAAAAAATCACAATAACAATAATAATATATGGTTGTAGTAGTAATAATGGTAGTATTCAGCAGCAGTAGCCATACACAAGCATGCCCAGAGAGTGTAAGATGGAAAGGATTGAATTTTTTCCGCACGTTTGGTAGGTTTTTGTTCTCTCCCTGTTTAAAAGCTTTTTTTGACGGTGACGATAATGAAGGATGATGGTGCATAACAATTATTGGAACGAGAGAGAAATGGGAGCAATAAGTAAAATTGGCGCAACAATGAGGCGCATCCCCAGGAAAGGGGTACCAACTGTTGAGCTGGTTGAGCAAACAAATCGTGATCAAAGGGATGTTGGATGAATAATCATAAAAAGATTTATAATGCTAATAAAATGCAATTTATGAAGTATTTTTCCTATTATATTGTGGTAGTGCATTGTATAAGTGGTTTTTGTATGGACACCGGTCAATCATCCTGTTTTTCATGTTCATATGCTTCCAGTCAGGCTTTCAAAGAGTTAGAAAGAGAGAAATATATGTCCTAGCAAAAAATAATACAATTTTTTATTTAAAATCAGAGACACACACAGAGAACTTGATCGCCATACATTGCTCATCATTACATAGCCCACTTCCTTTTATGCATCTCTCTGTGTACTAAAACCAACCCCTTTAAAAAATCCTCCTGTGTCATCATCATCGCCGGGCTAGTTAGTTGGTTTGCTCTCGTTGCGGTTGCCCACTACTGTTGTGTGCCTGTAGAAAAAAATGCACACTATTTTTTTGTGCTTTTTTGCTGATTGCAGGGTTTTTATGGTTGAATTGTGAATTTGATGTTACTACTCTGTGTGTGTGCTGTTAATAAAGCTGCGGCTTTTACAGCGTCGAGCTTCTCGTAGTCGTCAGCGTCGACCTGCTACATGTATAGAGTTAATCTAGTTCCTGTTTTGATAAATGAGTTGTGATTTGAGTGCACATTAAGCACACATAAATAATGTATGTCGGGTTGCGGTTGGTGTCGAATGATATGTGAATTTCTGGAGTGGGCAGGATAGTTTCAGGAGAATGATCATGATTCAGGCGGATGGATGGGGATGACGACGACGACGACGACGACGACGCCACAAACCAGATTACGTTCATATTAATAATGCATTCTTGGCCAAATTTATTCGCTTTTCGTGAGTTTCCATTTTTGTTATTATGGTCTCATTTATTCGGGGATGGAATGCACTAATTCAACACAGTATAATTATGATTTATGAAAAGGCCATCCAGTCCGGTTTTCGCTGTGGTGTCTGTATATGTCATTTGTTAGAATTATAATTACAAAAAGGACAATAATTATAGAAAATTAGCGAAATGGCATTCTACAATTTTTAATCTCCAAAGTGGTTGGCCTTTAGATGTCATTCTGGCAACAAAAATACAAAAGCAGCTCTCGAGTGAAAAAACAGCAACTCGCTGTGTGTTGTGATGCCGCTGCTGATAATACTTCTTTATGATGTGTGTGTGATTTTGCCCAGTAATTATATTACGTACATAGAAATTGCATTTTTATTACGATGATAAGTGCACTTTTTCAATTTGAGCAGTCTGATAAGCAACACTGAGAAACTAGCAAGTGGCAGCAGCAGCAGAGCAGCATCTGCATGTATAATCTGATTCGATTTGGCTTGTGGCACACCACCAACCAGCAGCCCGCAAACAATCAGATTAAAGAGTAGGCAGTATGTGCAATAATCATAATTTCTCTGATCTCTACACCACCGGTCCCTTCCCTCTCCCTCTGTTACTCTCGACGTTTCTTCATGATTGGATCAAGTACAGCAACTATCATCATCATCATCGTCCTAATGTGCATTTATAAGGCCCTCGCTTGCTACAGAGATTAAACTCGACGAATTTTAGTTGGCGATTGCCTTTGAGTAGATTGTACATGTAGGCGACTAAAGGAAAAGTCGAATTTACAGAAAGAAAAGGAGCAGAGCAAAGTAAAAGTTAATTGAGATTTTGTACCTGGCAGCTGTCTTTAAACAGCTTGTGTTCAACTGCATTCATGTTTACAGATGATAACATTTCAATAAGAAAAAAAATACGACAAAGAATGCTTGCCTGGTGTTAGAATTTGCGTGTACCATGTACTGATTCATTTTTTTCTGCTCTGCTCGAAATAAATAATGCATAATGCATGGTTTTGCCTCCCAGGTGTTTTCCCCTGCCAAAAAACATATTTCCCCCGTCTCACTCTTCTCTCCCCCTTTACGTTTCTTCCCTCGGTGGTGGTAAAACAAGGAAACGGTGCAGCAGCAGCACACTAAAAAGTAAATTATACAAGCCTTTTGGTATATAGAGAAGGATAGGATAATGATGATGACAACAGGAACAATGACAGGCAATAATGTCGGGAATTTTTTGTATTGTTCAGCATGACTTGACATTTCAAAAAATTCTTATTTATCAGCCTAGGACGCGCATAGTACCAAATTATCCTCCCATTCCACAAAACGGTGCACTTTGAAGCCCTCTCTAAATGCACGACGACGTTTATTATCAGTTCAAGCACTTGACGGATTTATGAAAGCCGCTAGACCTGTTCGGGTGAGGAGTGGTGGTATGCGTAGTTAAGAACAAACTATACACTGCTGACATTGACATTCTCCTCGAAATAATAATACACGGTCGTATTTTGCTCTGCCCCATACACAACCACCACCACTACTCGCTGTAGAAGCTTAAGTACTTAAGTACGTATTTAAATTGTATCTCTCTCCTCCACCAACTTCCTTTTTCTACCTCGTAAAAGTTTACAGTGCGGAAACGACTAAAACTGAAATAGCGGAATAGTGAATGGATGGATGGACGACGGGAAGGAAACTCTTACTCATCCAGTTGATTGGAAACAATTTTTTTGCGTTTTGCTTCCTTACCCCAACATCGACCAAACGAGCATACGCATATCTCTTACATTATGCAGTTGTTAGTTACCCTCACACACACTCTCCCTCCTCCTATAACGTGTCCCATTACCTCTAGACATTGCCTATTTTTGCTTACTGCGGCAATAACCGTGTACTTTTAACCAAGGGAAGATGATACTGATGATAGGATATTATTAGGAGATAGCGGACAAGGACACTTTTATATACCCAGTTACTTTTGTACGTGAGAGTGAGGATTAGCCTTACTCAGCCTTGTGTACGCATTTTACGTGACCTACCCTCTTTTCCCAGACACAACAACAGTCCCGTAATAATCTCTTTCAATGTTTATTCCTCTCTCTCTCTCTCTCTCTCTCTCTCTCTCTCTTCCTCCCTTCTTCTTACTTTCTTCCCTGTATATCGTAAAGATAAAAATAGATGGCTAGCTAGCGAGCACACGCATCATTGTCATA
>JAHZNE010001230.1:0-23883 GCA_027744055.1 Callyntrura sp. NNG-2020 | reverse complement strand
CAGTCAGATCCTTAATTCCAATGTGTACAGTGGACGCTCTCTGTATCGATAACTGTGAAAATATTTTTCGAACTAAGGTATACAAACAAAAAGTTGTTATTTCTCGGTAATGTTTCTAACTAATTGGCTGATGAACATCGGATTCGGAGGACGAATTTCGGTGGTTCTTGTTTGTAGATCCGAGATGAATCCCAGGTTTGAGAAAATGTCTTTCTGCAACAAGAAAAAATGCGAAAGTCGTGTTTATGTTTTAATTTTGGATACTTGACATGATAATAAATTTTAACTGGATTATTAGTTTGCGATGATTATAAATGGCATCTTCATTTTTACACTTCTTTCGTGTTTGCATAATGACATGTGATGTGTCACGTTTAAGAATGTGTTTACGATCATGGCCATTAAATAGAAATGACATCATTCCACAACTATAACGTTTAATTTTACTTGTCATAATATGCGCATGGCAGGGAGAAAAACTGGCTGATCAAACAAAGCCCGTTGTCAACTTTTGTTTATGTAAAAATGTTTTACCTTCGGTAAGTTAACCAATCTCCACAAATGAATATTCTTTTTGCATGTAAAACATCCCTCAACAGCTTTCTAATTAACCAGATGTAACAATTAAATCTTAAATATTTTACCAAGATTTGCCGAGATATACAAGACACAGCCAACGGCGATTTTCTTGCGAATTCCAATGAAGAAAATGACACGGTCGTTGATATTTCCTCAATAATTTCTTCTATCAGAAACAAATCGTTTCAATTATGCAAAATGACTAATTGCGTCGTCATAAAATTTTGATGAATCATGTGCTAACTCAATTACTGTCAAATACCTGTGGTGTAAGTTACACACAACGCAACTAATTAAAATACTTTTAATCTCTTGTACGTAGGTAGGTATGAAGAGCTCATTAAATGAAATGACATGATTCACACACAGTCTGCCAGATAGTACACGTACCTAAACATGTGATGTGATACAAAACCTCTTATGACAGCTCTACAAAATCCCTACTCACACACATAGGCAATTCAACTGATTTTTTCGCATAAATCGCTGCTTGGTGCTTGTTTGGCTTTGCGTTTGCCTACCTACATCACAGTTTTTCCTTTATATATTTTTACACGACAAACCTACACACACACGAATGAAACATTACCTGTATATGTATCGTTTCTAAAAAACACCCTAAAAATCACCCTTTCTGAGTAAGTGCACTTGAATATAAATTACTTTAAAGAATTTCTCAAAAAATCAGTCGCTTACTTTTTCTTCAGATTTAATCTACTTTCCAGGCGCACATTTGTTCCCCAAAGAAATTCCTTTTGGATTTCAACAGATCCAAGGAAGAGACAGCTTTGTGTATGTGTAGTAGTAGTAGTGGTAGTAGCAGATGACTTGGAGTTAGCAGGAGCAGCAGCAGCAGCAGCAGCAAGTAAGAGTTCAAAGTTGTGTTGCGATGCCGCATAAAAAACACATAAGATGAGGTTAAAGACAAAATCGTATATTGGTATTGTGTGTGTATTCTTCTTACAACAGTCGCTGTTGTATGCACAAGTGTATGTGTGCAGAGAGAAAAGATGCGCGTATTTATTATCTGCCCGTATTATCCGTCTGTAAAATAGTATTCGTGCGGATGGACCACAACACAACAGTCAGTAATATTACAACAGAGTAGAGAATTATTATTGTTATTTGGGGGCTCCGCCAAATGACTTCGACTTAAGAGAAGAAAATTATTTTGTTCATAATATACATATTCCCTACACACAAAAGACTTGGTTGAAGCGACACACAGCGGAGGGAGAGCAGATAGAAAGCAGCGTACCAGTCACAATATCGAATAAGTTATGGCCATTGCATACATGTCCGTCCGTCCTGTCCTTATATACTTTTAGTACCCATATCATATTATCTTTTTACCAAATGGCAACACTTCATCCGCATCCTTCAACTTGAACATTTTTTTCAGCGTATAGTCATCGTCCCCCTCCTCCTCCTGTCTGATTAACAGCAACTTGGTAGTCGAGAAAGACAAGAAGAAGCACACGTTGCACGTACTTACTTACTACCACACGTAAAAAATAATGTCTAACTATGAATGTTGTTCAATGCTTCAAGTTTGGATGGTTTGTGTTTGTAGTAGTATGGTATAAGTATTGATACAACGGCTCCTGCTTATTAATGCTCCTCCGCAATTTACTCCTCCAACACGACAGTGATGATGATGATGATGTTCCATGTAGTCAAGTCACATACACAAATTCGTAATGCTTGAGTACAATAGCGTATGTAAACTAGCAATGCAAAGTAAAAAATGGTAAAAACGGGGAAATACGTGGTAGTAGTGGGGGATGGATGGCGATCCGGTGAATGCAGTGTTCAATGTTATTGCGAATGTGACTACTGCATAGGCACTGCAAATAATACATCATTATATAAATATACGGTGTAGTAGCACATAAAAGTCTGTTTTTAAAGATGAAAGCTCTATTCTCTAAGTTGTATCTATCTAGGTTTGCGCTGAGCATTCAAACTTTACTTACTCTACAATAGTTTCTCGATACCTCTCCGGATTTTCCGTATGTACATACATCCATGCAGTCAAAATGTAACGAAACATTGACTACGCAAAAAAACGCTGGTGTGTATGTACTTTTGCAGTTGCATTTATCATCAAACGTATTTTAGCGTAGTATAATATTATACGCTTAATATTAGCTTTATACGAAAGGCAGAGCTCTCTTTCTTTTTTATCAAAGTCATAAAAATGGTTGTAGTCAAACGTTATTTTAGTTCTCCTCCTTACAAATATGGTACATTTTTCTTTCTCCAATTGTGTTTATGTACAGCTGCACGTATGTCGTATTTGTGTCGTAGTTGTCGTCCCTCTGCATTTAAATTTTTTTGTCACTCTTATGCATTGGTACCTTGTTTGAGAATGGGAACTGATTGTGAATTGAATGGGGAGTGCATGACAGCAACAGCAGCAACAACAACGCTATGAATAGACCGTACACTTTTTTGTATTATTTTTATGTCATCGTGATACAGACCTGACCACTGCATGCATCTGGGTTGGCGTTGGTTGGCACTGCACCGATGATGGCAGTAAAAAATCTGTGGTTATTGTTATAATTTTCACTACGCTGCTGTGCTGCTGCTGCTGTGCAAAATGCTTGACTTTTTGTTAAGAGTGTGAGTCATTCATATATGAAAGGAGGAAGAATAGCTGATAGTAAGGCAAAATTTATTTTAGAAAAGCAGTAGCGTAAGAACACAAAGCAAAAATACGTTGTGAAACATATGGCCATTTTGTCTATCTTTAGTACAACAGTGGAGTAGAGCATAACAGACAAAAGAAGCAGTTCAATGCTCAGTCATAACCCCATTAAATACGCCATTTGTTATTATGATTATGTGTACACACAGAGATAGGTAGGATAATAAGAGGAACTTAAATGTTACCACTTAAAAGAAATGTTTCGAAATAATGCACTTTTTTATTTGACGATAGATGAATGCGCGGGATGATAATGGTAGTATAGGTTGTTGGTATTTTTTTTAGCGAAGCAAGAGAGTTCAAAATTCTCCCGAGGTTTTTTCTCTCTCCTTTGGTACCAACCAGGCACAACACTGATGATGATCGATGTCTGGCTAAAAATAAGTAGGAGTGGAGAGTGGACTGAGTGAGTGTGTAGGTGTGGGAGTAGTATCCTGAATCATGTTGATCTAAATGGCAAAAAGGTAAATCTAAATTAGCCAGGGCAAACACATCAACCCTCACTTCTTTTTACGATAAAAGCCATTTTTGTCGCTTTAAAAACACCTTTCCTGAACCTTGAACCCTGCATGTCATCATAATAATAATGCTTTTGGCAAGGCGTGTTATACAAAACGAGAGGTCTTCTTAAATGATAGGGCGAAATTAGGATTCGAGAGAAAAGTTCGTAGTAATAGTTTGCATTTGGGAAAGATGAATAACGCTTAATGATCCTTTTGGTCGATTCCTATAAGCACGACGGTTGGGACGTGCTGTATTTTTCAAAGAAGGCAAACTTTCCCAGATTTCAATTTCTGGCAATTTCTGTTCGGTGAGTTATTCTTTGCGAGTATTTTGCTTGAGAGCCAAAAAACAAGATGTACACAAGATGTAATGTGTCTTAATTTTAGTGTATTTGAATAGTGCCCTTAGTGCACAGTACGCACATCTATGTGACAAGAGAAAGAAACGTGAAGATGTAGCAAGAAGGAAAAGTACCTCTTGCATAGAACATTGCCTTTGAAAGTGGCGTTCTATGTTAAGAACAATAAACTCTTTCAGGGTTGCATTTTTTGAAAACTGAGCCTAGTTAAGGATTTTGCCTGCAGGAAGCGCTCTTTGTAGCGCCACTCGAAATTGACCAAGATTCGCTTGCAGCGTTCACGAACGAATAATACACATGCAGCTCTCCGCGTGGTACACAGTATACACACACACATGAGGTAATAATGGTGTGTTGATTAGTTGACCACATTGATTGTTTCAAACGCATTATTGCATTGCTTCTTTGTTCATTATCATCATTAAGATCATGAATCATGATCTTCAATTCAATGATCGGATGCATAATCAAGGCAATGAAAGGTTTCATTCAGTCAGGTTTCCTTTTCCATACAAAACAATGCGATAGTCAGAACAGCGTCGCAGTCGCTTTCGCTGCACAGTTTTTTTATGGTAAGAAAATTTTGTATTCGAAACAGGCTGACAATGCAATTTAAATGAACCGTAAAAATGGTTACAAGGCACCTATTTTCCCATGTTTGTCAAATCACGTTACAGACTCCATTTCGTTACACACTGGATTTCCTAATGAAATAAAGCTTTTTTTATCATCACATAAAATATATTATTGAAAAACGGTTTTGGAGGACAATTGAAAAAACAAATCATCATTCATTACTATTCTGGCAATTCTGATTGAGTGACACTTACAAAATGAAAATGCTAATTTTAAATTTTAGTTGTCTACTCACAAAGAATAAAATTGTAGTTATTTAAACAATATATAAATACTAACAACATATCATTGATAATCATAGTTTTAGCATATCATTGTCATAAATGACATGTATAACTTAAAAGGAAGCATTTTACAGAGTTACATAATTCCGCCGGTTTGCCAAGCACTTGATGTGGAACCACCAAGAGCAAGAGTCAACAGAAGGTAAGCACGACCCAGGATGACCACCTAATGATATCCTTGTTGTCTTCATGGTGGTGCATGGCTTTCACTCTTTGTAATTAGAAATTGTGTGTACATGAGGGAAAAGGACAGCTGTTCCTTCGAGTTCAGCAATGTGTGAAAACATCCCAACGACCATGCTGTGCTTCACTACAGAATTACAGAATACGGAAAACATACGTGAGACATTTGTCCCCATGTACTTTTTTTTATTTACCCTTTTGTTTTGTTGATGTGCGGCAGTAGTGTACTTGTATGGCTAAATGTAAACTGTGAATTTATTTTTCTTTTGCAACTCATCTCGTAGTCACCCCATAGTCAAGTCAAGTTCTATTTTAAACAGTGATAATACTACTATTGTACTACATTTCGCACTGGTGAATCAACCGGATTTTCTACAATTTTGGTAATTTGCCTCAAGAGATTTTTAAGTTGTTAAAAAAGTGCTTGCTCAATAATTACCGTTTGGGAGGCTTGATTGAAGGAGTTTGTAAAAACTGCTCTAGTTTACAGGTAAGCCCTATCAATTGCCACAATCTTGGTAAAGTGCGCATGTGTGAACAATTCGTGTAAATTGTAATAATGAAACTTTTTATTAATGGCGTTAGATAGATTTTAATCGATTAGCATTATTAGTATAGAGAATACTAAAATTCATTTGGCATCAGTTAGTTTTGTTCCAGTTAAATATAATAATGATGCTGATAATCGCATACTTCTATTGTGCCATTGGGAAAATAGTCGAGATTATTTTTTTCTACAGTAATATGTATATGTAGTAATATTCGAAGGAGACGGCGATTTAATTGGATTCATTTTAAGTGTGCATTTTTGTATTTATGCCGGTATGCAAGTTTAGTTTACATGTACGCAGTCAATGATTGATGATTGAATGATAAAAGTACAGCACTTACACTACAACGAAACGTGCAAGCACTGTAGACGGTCATGTACAAACAATCTAGGTACATTAAATATTGGTTTTTGTTTCAAACTTAAGAAAATGACTGGGAACAGTGTAATGATAGCAAAGGTCACTGCAGTTATTAAAATTGCTTATTAAGATATCCGGTCCCGATAAGCACATTTCCTTATTGCAATTTGTGATGTTTTCTAGTGTATGAGTTTTATATTTATTGTAGCCTCCAAGCTATTTATATGTCGATATATCAGATAAGGTAGAAATTGAGGCTGCGTATTTTAGTCTCGTAGTCTCATGTGCTTGCTTTACACAGTAGTTAGTTTTTAAACATGAACACTTAAGTTTCTCGATGGACTTATAATGAGTAATGAAATTAGCCACGTATTTGCGGTTCTTGTTAGTGTTCCGTTTGAAATTACAAGTTGTTAGTTATTAATAGGGAATACAGAAGCTGTTTTCCCTAAACAGTCTAATTTTCCAGTTTTTTCTTATTAGCAGTTGGAAGTTTGTACTTTGCGAACGTTCATGCTAATTTAATTATTTATTTGTGGTTGGCGATGACTGTTAATAGTGATGAGATACTAATCAGGGATTTATTTCTTATTCTATCTTTAATATGCGTGCTGTTAAAGTGTCCTGCAGTAGTGGTGACTTATTCTCTCCACCCAAAAAAGGCCGGGCGTCGTCTTTCTCACTTTTGTAAATCAGCTTTGTGTCGTAGTCCAGTCAAATGATAAAAAATCGTGATTTGCCGGTCGCTGGTATATCCAGCAAAATACATTAGGTAAGATTTTTAAAATTTTTTAAACAATGTGCTTACCAATAATACCAATTACTGTTTAATGTTATTACAAAGAGTAGACAAAGAGTTCAGAATAGACGCTAAATCAATTAAGAAAGGTTTTGTTTATAGCTTATTATATGTAGGAAGGATTGTTAATTGTTAGGGTGCGCTATGTTTTGTCTATATGAACAGATTGTTATTCATGATATTAACTGTACTAAATGTACACTCAGATGATCAGACAACTAAATGTTGCATGATCCATGATCCAGCTAAATTACACATAAGATACATCAATATTTTGCTTTATGATTATTGTTTTGTTTTACGCAGAAAGTGGTTATTAATCATGAAGCTAAAATTTAAGTATTTAAGCGTTTTTATCAGTATTTATGTTCGTTAATAAATGCATAGCATAAATAAATATGTAAATAGATAACTATTCAATTGAATGTTATTTTGGTAGCCTTTTACGTTTACAGTTTACACTTATCAATCGTACGGGGCATTTTGTTTTGTAGTAACTTTTCTGCTCGCTTACTTTGAACTCGTTGTCTTTGTCTCGAAGAATGGTGCGAAAATTTTCTTGGTAATCGTTTACATCATGCATACTGTTAATTTGTTGTGAAAGTTTCTCAAAAAAAGTTAATTTCTCAGTCATGTTTATAATATTGTTAAAACAACATTTACCATAGGGGTAGACAATACAAAAAATAACGTCGTTGCTCGTTCTGTATACACACAAACAAAAAAGTCACGATTTATATACTTGTTAGCATTTTTAACGCTGGTTTCGCATTTCATTTTTCGATGATAATGATGATGATATCAAGTGCCTATCACTGCAAACCGATTAGTACATTTTTTTACAAGCCTAGCCTATTTTGCATTTGCCGTTTTGTTTAAAATGCAATGATTAATTTGTGAACAATATTTGAAGTGCTTATATGTACGAACTGAAGAAAATAATTTCGCACTACATGAATTTTCACGATTTGTAAGGTTTTCAGAAATCCTAATTGATTTTATTTGAAATGTTTTTACAAAACGAACATGACAGGGGACATGACTTTTTAATTGTTTTTATTGTTTGTCTGAATGCTGAGAATGGGGAAGTTGTCGTTGTCGAAACGATCTAAACTTTTGCCTCTTGCACAGTTGAAAGTATCGGTAATCATCACTTCACTTCTTGTAATGAGTCCAAACATGATAATGATAACTTACCTGATATCATAATACAAACCGCCGATATCAATCAATCCCTTAAAAATTAAAATGCATTCTCGCTTTTAGTTACGAGCACTAATTTAAGTTTATGGATTTATGTTTCGCCAACACAGCTTTTTTGCCTCTATAGATCGCTAGTTTGTTGTTTTGTTGTAGGTTGGCTTCAGCTCATAAGTAATAAAAATTGCATTTTTTTACTTCAGATTTATAGCTCATTAGGTATCCGTTTTATGTCCCTCTGATCGTTTCTAATAATAAACAACAGAAAAAAACATTTAAATTTTCTGTAAAAACTTAACTGTAAGCGTTTGCCAAAATGGTAAATTAAGAAACGAAATCATACACGAACATCAACACATGTCATGCCAGTTGCGCACATGGCGGATCATATCATATCGACCAAGATATTTTTTGCAGTTGAAGAAAAATTCTCCTTTTTAGCATTTTTACCACCATGCATGGCGTTTAGAGGTACGTACTAGTGCTGTTGATCATCTGTTCTGTTGATCAATTCATCGCCGCTGAATATGTAAACAAGAACGAAATACCGTTAGTTTGGTTTTCGTGGCCAATTAATTTATGGCAGGCGCTTTCATTTCACTGACTGAATAAAAAAGAATTAAAATAATAAGCATGTCAGTTACACAAAGAGAAAGAGTAAAAATTGAATATGTATTAGTTCTCCAACAAAACAATAGACACACGTTTGGGTGAAAAAAATACGCAGAAATAGGCATTTTACATTTATGCAATATGGTCAAATGCAGCACCTCTCTCTCTGAACTGTAGTAAGCTGAAAGTTGCAAAAGATATCCCGTATCGCACAGGCAAGAAATGGCGATGGTCATATAGCCTAATAGCTTGAAGCTTATAAGCTTTTAAATCAAATCTGCTTGGCCTTCGTTGACCTTGTTGAAGTGTAAATTTTTTTCCGAACAAGTTGCTGGGTACTGCAACTGCAAAGCAAGCAACGTCGTACAATAAAGCACCATTAAGAACAACATTTTAAAGAAAAAAAGTATGATTGCGCTACATTCAGAGAGCTTGTATGTTTGTGTTGCTTCTAATAGCCAGTAATTTACCATTCACCATCATCCGTGTTAACCAGACAAAAAGTACATATCTGTAACATTGTTGATTGTTGTACAAAATAGACTGATCAAAACAAAAACATTAGTGTAGTAGAGAAATAAGATATATAGAATAACAAAGTGTATGTGTGTGTGTGTGTGTTTGCCTATTATCTCTAGCATTAGTGCTATTGAAATAGATTTCATTATTGCACTCATCGTCAGTTTAAAAAAAGTGTTTTTTGGTGTGCAGTACGCAACGCTGGTGCAAATGACGTTGGCGTCTGGCGTAACGCGCCAACATGTTGGTTGTTCGGCACTGCATTTCAGTCAGTCGTCGTACTCATTTTTGATTCATTGATTTTAGCTTAGGCATCAGCATGTTAAATCTTATCTTTTAGGCTTGTTAGTTTTATGCGTTTTATATTAACTTTGGGCGTGTGCTCAATTTTCCTTTTGATCGATCTGATTTTCAGAGTGTGTGAGTGTGTAGATGTGCATTTTTTAATATGTATTATATTTTTATCAAATATAATAAGCATATAGGTAAATAATATATAATATATTCTACCACCTTAGCTGATTTGCCAGTTTTGAATTTATTTCTTGTTATGTATTTCGTGCTATACACGTAAGAATTTTTTTATCAAGAGGTCTCAGATTTTTTGGAGTGTTGGAATGAGGAGCGAGAGCGTAGTGAACGGCGCAGCTCGTAAAAATGTAATTGTTGTGTGAGAGCTAACATAATAATTCTGTGCATGTATATAGTACGTATATATAAAACCAATGTTATGTTGATTCTCTCCCAGTAACTAATTTACACTGATATGGCAGTTGTTGTTGGAAAAGTTACTCCATTTTAAGGTAACTATCCCGTATGTAACTCAAAATTTCGTGTTGTTACGAGGACTAAACAGTGAAAAGACCTTTAAAAGATCACAAGTTAAATTGGTTTCACATCTTTATTTGGCTACTTAACTTGAATCTGTACACGAAATTATGATACAACAACCACGCAGTAAAGCTTAACAATGAAACTTGGTGCAAAGTCGTGGGACGGTTGTAATGAAATGACGCAGTTTTCTATTCTGGCAGGATTTTGGCAACGGATAATTTTTGCAATTTTCTTAACAATCAATTTGTACTCCGGCTAACTACCAAACATAATAGGGGTACAGCAACAACAATAACAACAGCCAGAAAATAATGCATTCTTGGATTTAGTTATCGACTTATTATTTTCAGTGTTTGTTGAATGAAATGTTTTTTTCCTGAATGAAGTGTCCTCCTGTTCCCTCCTTATTATTAAAGGAAATAGTTTTAGGAATCTTGTCGAAATGGCCTTAAAGTTATTTTTATGGGAAGAAGTAGTATGGGAACATTTTTATGGCAATTTTAAATTATGGGCAGTTATCAATTAACAATCAACAAACTACACGTAGCATCACCATCCTATACAATAATAATCCCACACATCTCTCCCAGGTATCATGTGTGACACTGAAGCAGGAACAGATACATCAGATCATCAGTCTTCTTTTTTAGGTTTGAGTAAATGTGCAATGTAACGTTTACAATAAAAACCAGTGCAACTGAACATTTTAGTACCTGCGATTATACCTAATGTGTGTGTACTTCTCTGAAGATTTAGTATTCTATAATGCTACAGGATTTTAACTCCTTTTTCTTCTGGTCTCAGGTAATTTCGCATTCATTTTCTTATTATTGGTGTGTGTGTGTGTGCATGTCATGTCAACATCGTCATCATCATCAGCGTGTTTTTATGGGCAGTTGGAGGTATCATGTGAAGGGACCAAGGTTGCAGCCGTCATCGTAAACACTGCAAGAGTCGAATCTCTTTAAGAACACATATTTTTATCCATTGGTTTGCTTGTTCCGTTCACTACATCATACTACACAGTACCACTGCACTGCCACAGCTGCAACCAATGTCATTGAAGTTAATGAAGCTTCTATCCTTTAGCTTTCAGCTAGTTTTATGCATATCATTATTATTATTATGTATTCTTCTTTCATGAAAACTACACAAATTCCACTGCAATCTTGCCCAGTTTTTTGGAGGAATTATGCTCTCATTTCCTTCCCAGAGGAAGATCGTGTGGAGAAGGTTAGCAAAGACAGTCAGTGAGGGAGAGAGATCCTGGTGTGGTTGATGATAGTTTGCATTTGCATTGAAGACTAAATACATTTATACTACCCTTTTGGCAAGGCTGTAGACCACCTTCTTAGATGTGTGTGCACATGAAAATACGCACATAAAAGGTTGGGATAATGGTAGATACACAAGTTAAAATGACGTAAATATACACTCGTCTGACATCGTAATAATCATGATGAATACTTTACTACTAATTATTATAATGGACGAGTCATGTTCGTTGATGGTTGGGAAAATGGTAGATACACAAGTTAAAATGACGTAAATATACACTCGTCTGACATCGTAATAATCATGATGAATACTTTACTACTAATTATTATAATGGACGAGTCATGTTCGTTGAGGAAAATAATGAGGAAGAAAACATTTTCAGAAAGACGACAGACAGGAGAAAAACGATGACAAGCCTTAACAGACGGCCTTTTTCGCCGGTAGTTGCTATATAAAGAGAGCTGTGCTGTGTGCCCCGAAAGTACGTAAATTTTAGACAGAGAGTAAACGCAGGCGTCGTTATCTCGCCTTTAGTCCTTCCCTAATCATGATGGGACGAGGTGGATATGATGATGACATTTGTGGATGATGTGGGTGGATGTGAGGAGATAAATGGATTGATACGAAGCACGCGTAATGATTGTTCAATGTGACCATCATCATCATCGTCGAAATCGTCGTCGTGATGATCGACATTGTTACACAAATTGAAGATCACAGAGAGAACATCATAATGACGTTAAAACATGTATGTAGGGAAGTTTCGTTACATTTTAGCAGTTATTCTAGCCGTAAAGGTAATAAAGGCATTTAACTGCACACAAATGGTGAACGACCATCGTCAGTGAATGTAAAGTAAATCATTATTATGCCATTAGTAGACTGCTAAAGTTGTTTGCTTGTGTGTTGCTGTCTTGCTGTATTAAAAATATTTAAATTGTACTTAGGCAACTCATCCTTCTTTCTTCTTCCATTTTGTTCCTCGTCGTCATTTCATTTGTCGATCGTCCCACAATGTTGTGTATTGAGCGTGTATGGTGGTGGTGCGTGTGTGTGTGTGTGTACTGAGAGAGAATTGTCGTTGTTGAAGACAGAGAGACGTAACTGTAATGGTAGTAAACTGATCTTGAATCTTGAAATGCAGCAAGTAGAGAGACTGTACTACACACATGCTTGCATGATGATGATTGTATGATTGAGACAAAGGATGCAGGGAAACCTCTCACTTGAGTAGGCAAAATAGTAATAATGTTTACAGGAGTATGAAATCACATTCAGAGAGCTTTCATTGTTCATGCTTGTGATTATTTATGCATTCATTCATTCATCCATCCATTCATTGTTGCTGTTGTTATTATTACTACACTTTTGTTGCAGTTGTTGTTAGTAGACTTGCTCTTTTCATCTTCACTTTAGTTGCTTACTCTTCGTTAGCGTACGGACGGATGAGCGCTCATATAAGTGCTTATCATCATCCTCATCATCATCATCATCATGATCACCGACAATTTTCTAGGGAATATAGTTATTTGGGTGGTGGTGGCGGTAGACGGTTGAATAATAGTGGTTATTATATGTGTATAATAATAATTGCTTTTTTGCAAAAACTTTGTTTGAGTGAGCGCCAGGACGGTCGAAAAAAAACTTAATGTTCGTAGTTTGCATAATAAGCGTACAGTTTAGTTAAGTTGAAGTGTATATCCTACTTATTATGTTTTTTTCTTTAATTATATTTTTCGTTTTTTAATTCGTGTTTGCAGTTTTTTGTGTTCCTTTTTTCCTTGGTGGACCGACCAAAGTCGAGAGAGAGAGAGAGAGAGAGAAAACAAAACTCATCAAACAAACAAACAAACTATTGTAGAAAAAGAAAGATTTTGAGAGAAAGAGTGCAGTGCCCCTTTTTCGTAGTGTATGTACCTATTTTACTTTTTTAGTTACACATTTTAGTTATGTTTTGTATTTTGTAGAGCTTCATTGCACACTATATTTTTACTATATTTTGCTGTTACCTACTTTGTTGGGGTTGTGCGAGTGAAGGAGTATTCTCTTCTTGTAACATCCACATCCACCCCGTTGTGATTTATCGTGTTTTGAGGAGGAGGTAGAGGTGTGCATTACAAGAAAGCAAGCAAGCTTTCGGTAGATAGCCCAAAAAGCATGCTATTTTTCTGCATGTAATTTCCCTTTGAACAATTAGCAAAACTGTTATTTAGTGTGTGCTACACTAGTTTCATTTATCAATATTCATCATCCATTATGACGTTACTGAATTAGGCATTCCTAGAGAGGAGAGAGAGAGAAATACACCCAGCCTACCGCCAAGTTATAGTAAACCAGCAGGAGAGTGTAGCAGCACCCATGCTACTTGGTAAAGATCAGGTGCTTTTCTCAGAATGAGGTTTTCCTTGATGATTTTTTGAGAGCAGATATGTGTATTGTTGTATATTATGCGCATTGTGCTGGCTCATCTCATGATGGTTTGTGCTGGCTGCTGAACAATTATAATAATCGCAAGTAGGAATAATAACAATAATAGCAATAATCGTAAAAAAGCAGTCGTAATAATATTCAAAATAACGTTACGTTATAATAATATTTAATGTATGCATTACGTTTATGTGTGCACACACAGACAATGCACATGCAAATATGCAAACTAAAAAAGTTTTAAAGGGATAGGAAGGGGGAGGGGGAGAGAGAGTTTTGTTTGGGTGTATAGGTCCGACTCATGTCTGAAGCATAAGCAGAGCATTTAGTCTTTTGTTTTGTGGAGAGGAATATATTATACAAATCTATATATTTTATATGTATATTATATTTTCTTTGTATATGGTTGTCCGACTTGTGCAGTGAAGTTAATCCTTATCATTCATGTCGGTGTTTCGAAGATCAGGGCTTGTGAAAAAGCCAACGGGGATATACCATGCACTTGTTGGTGCTGTGAAAGAAATTAATCTTACGCCAGTTCAACGAGTCACTTACAAGTTCGACCCATTTCATGAGAATGCAAACATTGTTCGAGATTTGATGCACTGGCTGTCTGCTCCAAGGATTCGTGAGACGAACTACAAGACTATTTTCAAAACAAACGTAGTCTCGGACCGAAGTGAGCCAGAAATTGAGTTTAAATTGGGTAAGGTGAAATGAGTATAATTAATTGAAAAGAAAATTATATATTTTTTCTAAATAGTCAGCAGTGACATGGAAAGGAGAGTCTCTTTTTGGTTTCTTTAAAAGGACAATCAAACTAAAATCGTTTTGTGTGTGTGTGTCATTGTGTTTGTTTTGACAGAGAACGGAAAAGCACTCCTGTTCAAAACTAATAATTTAACGTTGCTAGAAATCGTTCAGCAACTGAACAAGGTCGTTCTGCCATTGGTTCCGCCTCCACAGGATCTTTCCGCTGGGATCCCACAAACAAAAAGTCAAAAGAAGAAGAAGTAGCTGCTGAGTAAAGTTTTACGTAGTCGAACGGCGACAGTACAAGAAAAGACAGCAGCAGCGTCGTCGTCGTCGTCATCATCATCATCAGCATCGGCAGCAAAAACAGCCAACAAGAACTTTTTAGTAGTCAAGTTGTTCATCATCATCGTAAAACAAGTTGTAGTTTTACGGCAGCAGCATCAGCTACCACATCACTCGCACTCTTAATAAATCTTCAATCTTATCGTCATCAACGTCTTCCTCCGGCCTTGTCATCTTTATTGTATTTATCCATTTATAAACTTTAACGTTCGTTTGGTTACGTTCGCCTAATCTTTTACTTTTACAACTATATCTTCTGTTTGTTTGTGCCTCCCGAGTGAGTGTCGCGATAGTAGAGTGTGTGCGTTGCGTGTTCAGGAACCCCATCACATTTATAGTTTCTCATTCAATTCATAGGTCAGTCCAAGTTTTATTTTTATTATTTCAGTTTACTTATTTTTTTTATATTTCAGTAGTTGTTGTAGTAGTTGTAAAACTTGCCGTGTAAAATACGCTTGCTCTTTAACTGATTAATCGATTCCCTTTCCTTGTAAAACTTGTTATATCGCTACTAGTACTACTAGTATTGTTGCACTATACCACCATGACCAACAAACGAACTAATGCGGCGCTACAAGCCGTCAACAATATCTATGACCAGTTCAATCTGAATAGTCATATATATTCATACAACGACGATACATGCATGCAGTGATGAATAGGTTATCGGATTTTCGCTTTTCGTTATTAATTATAAAAATGAGTAATAATTATCATCATCGTCATCGTTCATTAATCCCTCCTTGACAAATCTTTTTTCTACATCATGCCAACAGAAAAGATTATTTGCATTTTTTTCCTTCAAAATTACTATCATTACGTCGACTTGCTGTGCAGCATTTCGTTGGTAGGTGGATATGGGATACTTATGATAGCTTAAATGCATTTTATGATAACACACCTTATTTGCACCTTCGGTAATCGTATCCCTTTTTTTAAAATGCTGAACTGACGATTGATTATATAGGGACTCCCTTTTCAATTTTCATTACCCATTCAAGTCATTCATTCAGAGACAACCTGCCTATTATGTGTCTTTTTACAGAGAACTGCATGAAAATTGTTTACTGCAAAAAACGGTAACTTGAAGACCTCATCATCATCATCAACATCATCACTCAACAAATGACGCTCATATAATTCTTATTTTCCTAAGTGGATTCCTTGTATTTGTTTTTTTTTTAAATTACTTTTTTCTCTTCCAAGGTTGATTCCATATCAGATATGGTCGTATCATTTGAAACTATCAGTTGCGTTCACACTACTCCTTGTAAATCATACCGTTCTCTCTACACAAAACGCAGGTGAATAATTCTTTTCCCTCGTGTGTTGTATGTTGTGATGTGAGAAACAGTTTGAGTTGTTTTGTTAATGAGAAGGCTAAATGCTGATGGAAGCATTTGTACTGTTGTTGGTTACTTCTCTCTCGCGGTATGTTATGCGTAACTGCTGATGAGATACAAGTTACCTGCTACTGCTGATGAGATGAAGATGACTAATAGATTGCATGCAACCAACGCATGTGAAAACTGTTTAAAAGGATTACGACCATCGTAACCGGAAGCTTGAATGTACAATTATGTTGCGTATCGCGTCAGATATGTAGCTGCTCTCTGTTGTTGTTGTTGTTGTTTTTACTTTTGCTGAGAAGTTTTGTTTGCCTTAACCACTTTTTACACCAACTCAACACTGTCAATAATGATCCTTTGTTGTCTAAAGAGCCATTTTCATTTTCTTCAGCCATAATGTTGATTCCCACTGCCAGCTGCATGGTGCACTTTTTGTGCATTCCTTTTTATTTGATGACTTAAAGTAAAGTAAGTGCATGAATGAGAGTGTTGAATGTTAAAAGTTTTTTATACCCAGCGAGCAGCCAGACGAAAAAATGTTTACCGTTCGTTTCTAATATAATAAGCGTAACAAATAAGGCATTTTATTTCTATTTCAACTCTTTTAATGCAGTGGTTTCAGTGGCATGTCCTTGATTCCATTTTTTGGTTAATGTGTGAAAAAAACATAAATTTAAACACTATTTCTGCAACGGTATTTCAATTAGGTAAATATTGTTAATAGCATTTAGGAATGTCCCAAGTTATGGGTAACCAAATATACCTACGAGAAACGTCTTAGCTCATCAAAAAAATATTGGTGTCGATTAGATGATTGCGTCGTAACGAAAGAATAGTTTATGGGAAAACATAAATTACTCATTTGGAAGAAAGTCACGTATATATTATAATGTGTTCAGAATGATAAAATGCCTCTTTAATTTTCAATGCTAGTCATTTATCAAGCCATACAAATTAGATACCCCATAAATTGTCAAAGATAGGCTTTTGCCTTCAATTGTTGTTCATTGTTGTGTAGGTTCTCTAAATGGTTATAGAGTGTTCTTCCCATTGTCTATAAAATTTTCATGATCCACTCTCAAGTTTGTTACTAATTTATATTATTAAAACAAGATAACAATTCAAAACAATTATAATTATGTAAGGATGATCGGTGTATCTTGTACGGAGTGTTAATGATGACATTAAAAATACATGAACGTTAAAAGTAATTTCTTGTCTTTTAATGTACTTGTTTATTATTAGGTCTTATATGATTATTATTCTTATGACAGTTTTATAATCATCCTATTATTTATGTTTATTGGCTTTAAAACAATTTGAGTTAATTTAATTATAATAATTTAATAATACGTAAGTTTTGTAATCACCAGTCGAACGCATAAATACATTATTCCACTCATCCTTTACCTTTATACTCATCATATGCAATATCAAGTCAAGAGTCAAGACAAAACGGTTAACGGACGGATAATAATACATGATATGAATGTTTGCTTAGTTAAGTGCCAATAGATGAAGGGGACAAACTGACGACATGTACTTTTATGTACCGCCGCTATTGACATGTGCAGGAATGAAAATCTTCTACGTGTCTGTTAAATGCAAATGTATTTTATGACATTGGAATTTCATGGCTATATATGGTGTACATGCCAATAAAGTGCGTAGCAAAATTGTGACGGTTGGGATATAAAATTATCTAACGATAGGTTTTCCGGTGATACGAAATACTTTAGTTAAGTGTAAATGTCAATATTGTGACGGAATTAATTATCCTCAACAGTCTTCCTCAAAGCAGTTCTTGACATTTCTCCCCCTTAGCGGTCTAGGCAAGTATAGCCTGTTTTTTACTCTAAATCCCAGATCAAAAATGCAACCTTGAAATCCCTGATGCAGAGGTAGATCGTGCGATAACCCTTCAAACTTGTAGGATTTATAGCCTCCGATGTATAATTCATTGGACTCTGCATTGAGTCTGTATAGCGGCCCAGGCGTTTTCCCCGTAACATTACGCATCCCGTCTACTTTAAGCCAAGCTTGCCGTCCACTTCTTCCGGCGAATAGGGTGTGAATATTGAGACGGTTATCGATTCTACTGGGTGTGGTAATTCTCTGCGTACCAGAGCCCAGATTCCAAGTGAGAGCCACAAAACCTTGAAGAAAGGTGATGGCAAAGAAGTCGGAAACGGGTTCAGGATGCGCGTCAGCCATGGCTTGGTCGAAACCACTAAAAATCATGTGATTATTGCTTTCAGCTTGTCGTAGAAGTGAAGTTGGTGGAGTGGTGAGAGATAACGGGGCGTTCCGATAGCGGTGATGTTTATTGTTATTTTGATGGTTTAGTGCCCCATTCAGAGGCTGTGGGCCCCTGTCATTTCCAGAGTATAGAAGTAGGGAGATTTGGGATATGTTTTTGGTAACAAAATGAAACTTTAGCTGAAACCAGTCTATGAAACGCGGTATGGGGTCATACGCCATGTACGAGGAATATCCTGATTGGGGTCGGAAGGCAGGCTTTGTCACGTTGATTTTCTGTTGGCACACGGAACCGCTGAATCCCAAGGGGCACAGACAGACGGGTTGTAGCTGTTGCCGAATGGCAGGTGAGAGTGTGGTAAACTCTCCTGGTTCTCCGTCCTCCATAGACAGGTATTCACCTCCGGAGGCGGAGGAACTACTGCTGCCGTTTGAGGAGAGTAAGTCTAAGGATTCTTGGGAGTATGTACAAGTTGCTCCATTTTGACAAGGATTTGCGCTACATACTATGATTTGGCAACGGTGACCTATGTAACTGTTGAAAAATACAAAAGTTTTGGTTAACTCGCGTAGGCCGGTACGACACGACGACACCAAATTATTAATTATCTTAAAAATATTCATATTTATGCATCATACCCTTGTGGACACAAACACTCCCAGAATGGATACGTGTGTTTGGTCACACATCGTGCAGAGCCGTGACAGGGATTGGCCACACAGCCAAATGAGCTACACTCTGTCACTTCCTTTCCATCCAGCGCGTCCTCGAAAATATCCTTATGCTCCTGATTTACCATTAAATTATGCAAACATCCTCGAAACCCAGGGAGTATCCCAACCAAATCGTCATTCGATCCTGCGTCCGAGTGGAAAGGTGGTATTCCTCCTAGATAGACAGTCTCTATGGGCCTTTCTGCCGCAACAAGGGCGCCATCCCGACCCACAACTTGCTCTCCTTTCATAATGTAACTTTGGTTCACACTTACCTCCGCGGAACATCGCAGTTGATTTACCCCCTGAACAATCATTTCCATGCGGAAGTCAAGTGTAAAGTTAAAACCGTTATCTACACGAGTCCTCGTCTCGACAAAGTTCATGCTCTGTGAGCCACAAGAAAAGTGAAGCGTGACATGGCCATTTTGTGTGAAAATGAGAGCGTACATTCGCCCTACGCCCGTGTAAAGCAGTACCCCTTCTGGCACTATTGTCACCAGTGTAGAGCGAGTGTCCACTTTGCTTATTACACTATCGTTGGGAACACGAAATGAGAGGAAGGAGTCACCAGTGAAGGAGGCAGCTCGAAATTTGTCCCGAAGAATTTCACACTGATTTCCAGTGTATTTAAAAGAACACAAACATATTGGCTCTATAGAATCAGCAATGCACCGGGCATTGTTCTGGCAGTAATTTTCACAAGGATCTGTTAAATTTGGCTGTAGCACTGTGGGAGTTGAAGATGGAGTGGTTGGCGAACCTATGGTCGTGATATCGGAAGTTGGTGGAGTCGGTGATGCTGACGAGTCAGGCACCTCGACCGTGGGTGTTGGAATTACCTGTATAGGTGTGGTGCCAATGGTTGCCGTCATAATAATGCTAATGGTGTCGTAATCACTATCGACCAAAATAGACGATGAAGGTTGAATGTGTGGAGGTGCTATAATAACTGCTGATGTTGGTTCCGGAGTGACGGCGTCGTCTGACGTTACCCCGATAACAGGAGTAAGGGATACTACAGGAGGACTGGTTCCAGCGGAAATGGATTCATCCACTTCAGCAGGTGTTTGCGATGGCTGTGGAGACGGAGGAAATTGTGAGTTTTGATCAGGAGTGCTTGAACTTGTTAGAAAATCAACGGAATCTACTAATGGTACACTTTCGGAGGGAGATGGTAGCAACGATACTGATAAGGTAGGGGTTGCAAGAGGTGGCAGTGTGGGGGTCATCATACTTTGCTCTACTTCACCCTGAGACTGTGATACTACGTCAGACTCTCCTGCAGATGATATATCTGGCAGTGCAGGGGTGGGCGTCAAACCCGGCGGTACAGGAGAACCAAACTCATCAGTCTGTTTTATTGTATCGTCTGGCATTGAGGTTGATACTGAAACTGGGGGAAAGTACGCAGTCAGGTCTACCGTGTGAATATCGGGTGGCTGCGGTATGGCCCCTGTAGAAATTATGTCCACAGATGGACTCGCGTCTATCTCCACTTTCGTTGTATCACTGGGAATAAGCATGGCGCTTTCAGAGTCAACTACTGCAGGAGGTACAGGAGAAGAAAATAAAGGGGGTGACAAGGTTGTACTTTCATCTGGCATTGAACTAGCTTGTGGAGACACTAAAAACTCGGAACTCAGTAGTCCAGGAGGAGTTGACACAAGGATGGATGATCCTGGTATAAACGGTTGCAGAAAACTTACGGTATCTTCAGAGCCATCTAGTCTTATTGTGGAAGATGGCTCATATACCATGACGGTCTCACTTTCAGTTCCGCCTCCATCTGGAGGAAGTACCGGCGTTGGAGAAACAATAATGCTGGAGGCTTCAACAGGAGCGCTGGTGATGACTATGGAGGGAGGAGGCGAGACGTAGGTCAGTGTGGGCGGAAGAATAGGAAAAGATGAGTCATCCACTGCTGGTGCTGCTGATGACTCTGGAAAAGGGGCTACTACGCCTGTTGTATTTAAATCATCTCTACCTTCTCCTCCTCCTCCAGGATCATAAGGGGATGGAGATGGAATTGCAGGAGAGGATGGGACAATGTCTTTTCCTATCGATGTTTGCAAATCTGCTGATAAGTTCAAGTCACTCGCTAACGAGACAGATATCGTGTCACCGGGGAAGGGATACGACAATGTTGCTGTTGGTATAGCTAAAGGATCGCTTTCACTCCATCCCATCACCAGGGAGGATGAGAGCATCACATTGTCAGATGATAAGCCCGGCCATAAAACTGATGATGACAATGAAGGGGGTACTACTACTACCGGTGGTAATGCAGTGGTATTTACATAATCCACACATTCTGGTTCAGTCGCATTATCTGCAGTGCATTGGCAGGTAGGCCCAAAAAAGTCCGGGGGACAGGAGCAGGAGAATTCACCCACTCCATCGATACAAGTGCCTCCGTTGAAGCATCTGAAAAANCGGGGGACAGGAGCAGGAGAATTCACCCACTCCATCGATACAAGTGCCTCCGTTGAAGCATCTGAAAAATAGACATGCTCATAAATTATCTAATTACTCCCATATTGAGCCTTGCTTCATTTATATTTTAGTTTATGTTTTCGAAGCGTTTTTTTGCTTTATCGATCAAGTTGGATCGATTCCAATAAAGAGAAAAGGAAAGTCGTTTAAGTTATATAATACTCGCGAAATGGCCGTTGAATTGGAAGGCGTTCCTATATAATAATACTTATTTACGGCAATCAATATCATGATATTTGTTTATTCGACGATGTACCAACAAGCCAACAAGCAAGAAACATGTATGGACGGGTGTATGCAATTTATTTTTCATCGCGTAAAAAGAAAGTATGGGATATTAGAGGTTTAAAAACGTACTTTGGAAATGGGTCGCAGTCATTCGTATCTCTGCTCGCAAAGCGTTCCGTGAAAGTCCGGCACACAGTAACAGGTTTTTTTCGTGTCGTCGTCATCTTCATGGAGGCACAATGCTCGGTTTAGGCAGGGATTGTCTTCTGCTTTGCATATCCTTAGTTTTCTTTCGCATGTTCTTCCGGTGAAGCCTGTTAATAATAATAATAGTCCATCAAGACCAATGATGATGCTTTTCAGATACGATAAAATCTGGGTATTTTATTGATGACATGTAAATGTAAATATACGTAATTTCAAAAGAAAAGATTCATTTTACCGAAAGGACAGGCACAGCTGAAGTCATTAATTTTGTTCACACAAATGCCACCGTTAAGACACGGCTGCGATGAACATTCGTCAATGTCAATATGACATGTTTCTCCGGACCAGCCTGGTTCACACTCGCAGTAAAATCTTGTCCCTATTCCGTCTACACACTTGCCTCCATTTTGGCAGACGTTTTCCGTGGCGTTGCACACGGAAATGTCGATTTCACATTGATGTCCTGGAAGTGTGCATTAATAAAAACGTCAAAAAGGAGAACAAGGAAGCGATTTAATATAATCTGCGTGCAATGTGGTCAGTGAACACAATGCACAGATTTTAATACATAAATGTCTGTTAAATAATATTTAAATTAATGGTGTGACATAATGCGAGTCACGAGTGTGACTTGCGGAAATTGCGTGATTCCTTTTTATTTATTATTATCTATTTCTCAATTCAATTCAATACCTGTGAATCCCGGCGGACACGAACAAATGAAACCTGTGCCAGTAACATTCCTGGTGTCCAGCGCGCACGTCCCATTGTTTTGGCAGGGAAAAGCTTCTTCGCAAACTGACAAGTCCACTTCACAAAGTACGCCTGCACGACATCACGAACACGGAAATGAAATAAAAAAATACTTTTCAATGATGACATTATTGATAAAATTAAACCAGAATGAAATCGCAAGCATTTCAATAGGAAACTGTTTTGTTTAGGTGGTCTTCAATTTAAATTAAATTTTTCACCCGTACCGTTATAAAAATAAACTTTGATGAGCAGTAGAAACAGGACTGTTGAGAGTAATTGTAATTGTAAAAGATGATATCCCAAATTACAAAAGCTTGTCATTATTCTTGTACTTTACACTGGTCCCCCTACAACCTATTGACACCTTTTTACACTAATTTGTAGGGCTCGCTAATCACTTAATGGATTACTTGTGTCAATCTTAATCATGACTAACACAACTACTATGTTCCCCAGCTTGACTTCAATTTTACGAGGCATTGCCACCACCATAAAAAGGAATTTGGAGCTCTTTCACCTTGACCGTAAATAGGCGACTAAACAGAACGCTACACACTGCCGCTGGCTGTCGTACCTACGCATTCTCCTCGCCACAACACGTTACTTTGTTTTTTTACGCAGTTTTTCTCTAAAAATTCATCCGCAGAAATTATGTACTCTGAACTGTGGCGATAAAAAAAAAAGTTCTTCGCTGTATCAATTGGTCACCATTGTGCATATTGTACTTGCTTTATTGTGGCAAAATACTGTGAATAAATTGGGTTGAGTGACCCGCAGATTTTTTCTGTTTGTTTTACGCGATTCTGATTGTTTCCCCAAAAACAGCAGGCAAATGAGGAGTAAGTAGGAAGTGAAGAATTTGCTTGCTTGATGAATATCCGTATGGATAAAAGGTGTATTGTATTTATATTGTTATTCTCTTGCAGTAGTAATAAAAAA
>JAHZNE010001229.1:0-10053 GCA_027744055.1 Callyntrura sp. NNG-2020 | reverse complement strand
CTTCCCGTAAATCTCATATTTAATATTTTAGAAGAATAAAAAAATTGATTCGTTAATAATTGTGCTTCGTTTATACAAAATCGTCCAAAACAGTCAACATGCATAGAAATAAGAAAACAAAGCAAACAATAAAAACTATAAATAATGTCGGCGTGTTTAATAAAGATAAAGTTGTTAATCAACATAATTTTTTGACATACAGCAAAAGTATAGGTAATATTATTGTTTACGTAATAGTTTAATAAATTATTTTCACAATATTATGGGTTGCTATGATTACAATCTATTCAACAATATAGACATTTAACAATGTACAATTACATTTGTAGCGTGTTTAACCGAATTACTTACTTCTTTAAGTTTTATGGTTGAGATCGTTCTATACGCAGTTTCGATTTCCTAATATCTACTAACTGTATTTATAAATAAATATACATGCTTTAATAATATATCCAACATGCCTATTTCATTGTACTTACATTTCTACAAAGCTTATACACGCACGCTCTGCGCGGAAAACTGGATGTCTTGGTTTTAATATGGTAGGACACAATATGAATGGAAAAGGTTTAACAATTTATAAGTTTAATGTGGTGGTAAAAGCGGGAGAGAGGTAGAGGTATTTTTAAATGATTAAAGTATACTTATGTAGGTTTCACCTTTCCGGTTCACGTTCCCTTTATTTTTACTTGTCTGCACTCTGCACGCGTAAGAATAACGAAATAACGTGCCTTTTACTAAATACAACATGTCAGAAAAATATGGTATGGCATACTATTTCATAAATGGGATTTATATGTGGGTGAAGAGTGGAAACAAGGAATGTCGGAAGGGAACGAACAAGAACATTGAGGAGGAACATGACAAAAAAAATCCTTAATTGGATACAATACAAGCTTAAAGGGTATTTGAAAGATGGGTCTTAATGCATTTGTTTTACCTAATACATGTGGGAGAAACTTTTCTTTTGTGAAGCACGTTTTCAAGAAATATCCATCAACCATACGGAATCAGTTTCTGGAAGTGGGTCAGGATAAATACATCTACATACCAACTACCAACATACTAATTTCGATGCACCCATGTTGTATACAATATATGAGGACTACATTCGTAACTATCTTCACCAATAATAAATGCGTAAATGCATTGGTAAAGAAAATTTTATCAACTTGCAACACAACAGTATATGGTATAGTATTAGTTGTAACTATGGATACCCTATTGTTTGTTAGAGAAAATCTCATTTCAAATGTACGAAAACAATATGGAAATTATATGGATGACTCCCTTTCGATAATTTAGTATCAATATAATCGCTCCATTTCATAAAAATGCCGGGCTTATAATTTTTCAAATTTCCAATTAATCACTGCTGGTGGCCCATATTTTAATAGGACGAATTCGGGCTGTAATTTTATGAAATGGGTGTCAATGTATTGTGTTTTAGTAGTCGAATAGGCATGCAGTCAATGTTTATCCCTTCCACAAACTATTATTTTCTAGTGTATAGACAGCTGCATACAGGTTAGGAGAAGAAGGTCTAAATGTTCATTTTCACGCTGACAATATTCTACTTGCCCATGTTAATCAAATGGCGAAGTACCTTTTGTCAATAGAAACCTTAGAAACTAACAAGCATTTTCTCTGTGAGGTCTATTATCACCTTCATTTTAGGATACGATTTAGGTATTTAGCAAACTTGTGTTTTTTATTTTCCTTGATTGGCTTTATAATTTACATAAAAAATGCATAAATATGTCATTATCTCGATGTGATTCGTCTATTTTTGCATGCTTTGTGAGTATACTCTGATTACACCTGCAGTAAATATGTTATAATGTAAATGCATATATTCAAGTAATCCCTGCTTACGCCGTTACACACTTTGTTTCTACGCCCAACCCAACATATCCATAATTATCTAAGAAAATAATTTCGATTGGTATTTTTGCAATTTGCAGTAATAATAGCATATGTACTATGTTTGTAGAGCCCATTCTCCCTCAAATTAATAAGTGAAGGGTCGCGGGTATTTCCCAAAGTTAAGGTATCGCCCTGTAGCTTCTCTTACTGTATTACTAGCTTTTTAAATAGTCATTCCATTTGCACAATAGGTCAAGTTTTGGTCAAATTGACATTGAGTCTAATCAGGAATGAACTGGGTAAAATTATATAAATTTAATAAAATAATTTTGTATTCTTTGGTTTCAGGTGTGTTTATATATTAAACATTTAATATAACCAGTTAATATTGCAATAAATAATATTTTCTCTTATTTCTTTTGTGTCAACGAAAAATTCCATGTGGCTGTACGTCACTGGTTCCACAAGTAAATTAATTGCTATTTAATAATCTAATGCCTTCCTGACTTTGAAAATTTTGTGTTTCCACAATCTTCCTAAATGTCTTAATAAGCAAACTTTTTCATGAAAACGTTTGGCTTATAGCGAAACGCTTTTCTTGGCGTAAAGTAAAAGTCGCTGTAAAAAGGTACCCAAGTAAATTGTATCGATACGTGTTACTTTTAATATTAACAGTTCGTAGAAAAAATCGTTTTTATCGCTTTAAATGCAGAAGGGCTGAGGTTTGGCACAGTCATTAAATAATCTATTTAATGTGTAGTTCACTCACATTCGTGTGAACATATATTGTAACTAAAATTGTTTTGATATCATATTGGGGAGCTACTCTATTCAAAGTGCAGGCAGGTAACAGATGGTTTTCCTGTAACAAATAACTGATTTTATTGGAGTAAATAGGTTCTCAATCGCATAAAAGAATAACGTGAAATAAAACTGATATAGATATTTAGCAGGCTTGCATGGAGAGGTGGCTTGCTTTTTGTAGCGCTGAGCTGGGTTCTTTGACAGAACAGTTATTCTTCATTCTCTTGCACAAGTACTATGCCGTGAGCTACACACAATCCCTCCAAATAAATACGTATAATGCCCAATATATTCATAGTGCATTTCGAACAGGATTAGGCTGTCATTGTAAGCTTGGAAATGTGTTTCGCATAATTTAAAAGTTACAACCTAACAGTCCGTTTAAAATGCGTTAAAATGAAGGTTTTGTATCTTGCGTATTCCGGGGGGGGCTGAGGTCAGGTTCAGGTTGTACTTTTGGTTAGCAGTTTTGTGGCAAAGTATACTGGAGATAGTCCAGTTTGTGTGATGTAATGTCAAATACGTACTTACGTCGAATAATGTACAAAATTATAGAAAATAGGATTTATTGGAAGGTAGCTTGCTTTAGTAGGAAATCTCTCTTTAAAAATTTATACTCTTTGTGGTTGTCAGTCACCTACGAAACTGACTGTTTATTCCCATCATATTTTAACAGGCCAGTAACACAGGCAGGCAATGAAATAACCTGTATACACTAATAGATATCACCTAAGTGCAGAAAATAAAGATAAAATAAATTAAACAGTTTCGCTTCAGCGGGATTATAAATGCTTTATACGGGAAACAATTAAAATAAATTGCTTATTTATGTAACGAAGTTATTTACTACTTTACTAAAAAATTACTTAGGCACGTATTCGACAAACCTTGTACAACTGAAATCTGTCAATTTCCTCAATCATTTTCGTCGTGTTGTACAGTAATCTCTAATTATTCAAAAGTAAATACATGGGATACGGACGAGAGAAAATACTTAAGAATTTTGCTTTAGCAGTGGGCTAATGGGCATGTCATTTTCGCTATGGTTTCCATTAATGTACTTTGCCATTTGATTCGAACCTGGTTTAAAGAGTTCTACTGAAAACGTGCAAAAGGAAAGAAGGGGTGAAATGCGATCTACCTAGCTAATGTTCTATGTGTCGTAGGAAAAATTTTACGCGAAGTTTTAGGACCAGATAAATATGGTTACCAACGGTAGTATTAATTGAAGCAATCGTTGTAGATTTATTATTTACTGTCCATAAAAATACTTTAAAAAGAAAACAAAAATTATTCTGGTTCTAAGCACTCCACATAATAAAATTATGCCAATTGTAGCCCTAGAGACTTTGTTTTAGTTATATTTGGTCTTGTCTATTTAATTTATTTTAAAATTTACACTTTTGCGCAAGTTATCATCCACATTTGGTGAACTTTCTAAACCCTGTTACGAAATTGTGTGGTCACCATTAATGTCGAAAACTTTGCATGACATTATTTTCAGTACCGCTTGATATTCCATAAGTATGCATATGCCCTATTGACTTTAGGGTTACTTAAATAATTACCTTTGTAGCTTACTAAATGCACACTTCAACTAGCTTTTTATAGCTTAATATATGCTCATTTGATTTGTAGTTTAATACTACGTATTGTATTATTATTGGTAGGTATAAACTAATAACCATTTTAAATTGGATATATAGAAATGACTTGGTAAACCATAAAAGCTGATTGTGAATGATTATGGATGATTGTGTGATTAAGTGACGCTTTGTTTCGTCAATTAAGTGGCTAAATAATATCTATACATACATTGAGAACCATAAGCTGCGATGTCTCCCTTTTACCGTGTACCCCTCCCACATAGCGCTCCATTATTTTTCGTAGCCACAGCGTTAAGTATTCGTTACCGGAACAGTTGACGTTACCAAGCCGAGAATAGTGGGATGCGTCGTCAAAAACCAAAATGAACACAGCCGAACATTCAATGTGTAAGGTTTATTCGTTTTCGGAATTTGCCGGCAAGAGAAAGCTTGCTGAATCTTTGGGGTCTGCACAGTGGAGGTTGTCTGTGGTTGGTTGTGTAGGCGCATCTAGTTTCCGGATTTTTTTTATTTTGGCGTGGACAAAACTGGAAAAAAATTAACCAAGCAGACAAGAGATCAATGGAATGTAATTAATTGTTTAAGTTCTCGTTGCGATGACGCTACACGTACAAAATAGATGGATATCTTACCACATTATGGTGATAGGGACGACTAAGGTACAGGACGCCAGGAGGAAAATGAGACCTTGCAGAATGGGTCTCGTCAAGGGGTAAATACTATTGAATATAAGAGACGCGGAGAGGGTGCACGTGTCCTCCATCATGGCTACAAACGCGAACATTTTACCTAAAAATAGAGAATAATGACTTGATAATTGCAGTCATAAACATAAATAAAGGCGAGTTTTTACGACCAAACACAGCTTAGATTGTTGCTGCCGCAAAAATATTCTTCCATAATTAGGTCAGTGGTGGAATATTAGAAGATTGTATTTTTGTTATTTAAATCGACGGGCATTCAGATAAGCGTTCTTGATAAAATGTTTTGCATGCTACCTTTTGTGCACACCTAATTCCTAACATTTACCTATGTGCTTGATGACGACACTACCCTTCTATCATGGAGTTGCCCACTACGATCACACAAGCACGTCGGGCACGTCCATACTTTAAAGTAATTTTCAATTACACATTTTTTGTCTCCCACTATGGCAATAAAAATGTTAGACATGTCTGTCTGGGTCATGGATATTACAGTGTACAATGTCATATTGTCTACAGGCAATGCTCCTGTTTTTTTTCACCAAAACGAAAGCATGAATGACACTCATCACTCCACTATGTTGATACATTGCAGAATTAGTTTAGTATAGGTATGTCGGTTTAAGTAAACTTTATAGAAACTGTGCATACTAAAATGATGTCATTTTCGTTGTAAGTACATTCACCAAAAAAATGGAGCCGGAGAGTCCACTATCATGCATTTATGTAATTCCCTTGCATCTTATCTTCAACATTGTTCTGATGTTAAAATGGATGCTTGCTGATTAAGGATAATGCCATTGCTTACAAATAATTAGATCACCGACCAGGCAAAAATGGCCAGAAGATTAAACCTTCAACTAGGTATAGATGTTAATAAAAATGCAAGTCAGCATGTGTTGCAATAAAATGTTACGTAATATCCAGTAGATATACAACATAATGTCGGAATTGGGTCGGGCTTTAAAATTCACTTGCATTAAAATGATTACCAATCATATGCATAACTCAAACTACGGGATTAATTATGATAAAATCTCTTTAAAAATTGCACACTGTGAAATGCAAATTACCCATTTTCGAATGTGTAATGCGTGTGATGAAAATAAAAAATTACCTTGTTCGTCAGAGCCAACTAGCTTGGAAAGGAGAGATCTCGTCGCTGGGATTGTAAAAACGCTAAAAACTGCAACGGCCGGAACTGTAAAAAATCAAATATGACCAAAAGCTGTAGTAATCAAAGACAGCAATAGAAATGATAAAAGGAAGACGAAACGTGGTATTGGCATTACAATCATATATCAATAGCAACTCTTACCAGAAAAAGCCATGTACGTATTAACACTGAGCCCATACACCACCAAAGCGGCCATTCTGGACAGAATTCCCACAATCACCAATGTTGTGTCTTCCACTTTAAACTTTTGGATGAGAGGTGTGCCGACCATAAGGATCAATGCGCCGAAGCCGTACTTGAAGCCAAAAAAGTATGAGTACGTTTGATAAGTCCATTTTAAGGGATCTGCTCTTGCAAACAGATATGCAACGTCCATTTCCCCTGAAAATTACCAAAAAGTTAGATCACGTTAAAACTTGCAAATTCAAACTATTTTTTTTAGATAATTGTGTACTTGTTAATATATTTTCTGTTATTGCAAGGCGGATACTTGACAATTGTAGAAAAAATGAAATTTACCCGCTGTAATGACCATGAACATGAATCCTGCCATGAGGGAAAGTAGCAAAAGAGATCTCCTTCCATGCTCTCGTGGTTTCATAACAGTTACCAGGGCGCTGCCCACATGACCCATGCCAAAATACTTGGAGCAGCAGTGCAATCCATCATCCCCGGAATGTTGACTTCTAATAATGTTCCTCTGGTCGTCATCGGAAGCGGCAGAGGAGCCATCATCATGACCATGTAGGCTGCTATTTCTCCCACTGCTACTTCCCATGCTATTTCGGTTTGTGTTATGCTGATTTGCGGCTGTCTTACCATCGTAGGAACAGTAGAGGATTCGCTGTTTGTCGTCCTGTGCACCAGGGCCTTGAGGTTGTAGGCGAGAAATGTCGACCGCAGCAGAAATTTTATCTACGGAGGAAGATCTAATTACTGCAGCTAAATCAGATACGGACAAAAGTCTCTCCTGTTGTTCTAAATCTTCACCTGCAGAAACCGTAAGACCGGTGGCCGTCACAGAGGAAGGAATAGTTTCTGATGACTTGTGTTTTCTTTGATCATTATCGTTCTCCAACTGGGGATCCACACTACTACTTCGAGTCCCTCGGCTCACGGCGTCATTGTCAATAACGTAAACGCCCTTGTTGATATCCTTGACAAAGAGAATGGCGTAGAGGAATGCGAAAGCGTAGCAGAGCATCATGTAAAAGAACGCGTACGCATGACCGGTAACCTCTAGTACGGTACCAGAGATAAAAGGTCCAACAGTGCCTCCCAGAAAAGTCATCGCTTCCAGGCGAGAAATTCTGAGAGTGCGGTTCTCCTCGGTGGTGACTGAAGCCACGTACGTCATGCAAGAGCTAATGCAAGTGACAAATCCTCCCGTGAGGCCAGACAGTAAAGACGCCAAACAGATCCATCCTACGGAGCTATCTTCCACGACGGAGATGACAATGTAGACTAAACATGCGCAAACACCCCCCATTGGTGGAAAGACGACCGGCCATTTTCTACCAAATCGGTCGCTCCATGAGCCCAGATATACGGCTATGAGGAGACTAGGGACTACTAGTGATATGGTAGACATGAGTATCCAGTGTGAGGACATGGTTTGCACAATCTCCAATTCATTTTTGTACCTGACATCATGCAACTGTTTGCAAATGTCTGAGTCCCTGGAGAACTCAGACCAGCACACCTTTGAATAGACGAGATCTTGAAAGAGAGCGTATTGAGAGAAGGTGGAGAGCATGTACAAAAATAGTACAGGTTCCACCGTGATATGGGAAAGGAATTGACCGAGCTTGCTTCCTGAGCACATCGTCATCATTCTGGTAGACTTGTGTGTAAAAGAGGTCCAAATCTTGCGGTAACTCATTGATGGCTGCAAGGGAACAGGAGAACGAGGGGGTGCCAAGGGAATTTTAACGGACGAAGGTGGAATATCTGAATTTAATAAGGGTTTTGGCAACCTATCACGGGATTTAAATTTTAAACGTCGGTTTAGATATATTAGGTGACGGTGGTCATGCACATGTGTGCCTATCTTTTCTAAATTGCGGTCCACCATACGTTTCTTGTTTATATGGATTTCAACTTTTTTGTACGAACTTACTGTTGGTATAGTCCAGGTAGCACGATTTCACGATGCCCCGATGTATATCACTTCACTTTACTTTTTTAATTTAGGTTGTGTTTGTTCACTTCGCTTTACTTCTTTAAACTGACGCTTTTACTGACCGACCTTCTGTTTTATACACCTTTTAACAAACAGTTTTAGATACAATTTTTAAGTTAGCATGTAAAGATAGCACGTTGTGTCCTTTGGGATTTAATTATTTCTCTTACACTGATAAGAGATAACACGTCTTCATATTGATAGTGTAGATTATTGTTCATTTCCCGTTTGCTGACGCTTATAATGTTTGCTGACGCTTATAACCTAGGGAAGCACAAAGTTACTACTGTTATGTTGCGTGGAAGTATTTATGAATATCATTCCAGTTTATTGCACAACACCTCGCGGGGAACCACTTCGGCAGCCTGCTGCAATCGACAGCAGCGACGATGGGTTTATTTTAGGGAGATGACAAATTTTTTCTTCTCTGTAAAAAAGCAAATACAAATAAATGCTATTTATATAGGAAAAGGAGAAAGCATAACCAGATAGTCTGACTCAGTCAGTAGTGTGTCATTAATTATGCAGAAGTTATAGTTATAAGNTATAGTTATAAGATTGTTCAACAGGTGTACATAGGATGGATATTAGGATGCTGGATTAGTAGATCAGTATGCACAATGCACACACACCCACCCACCGGAGGACAGTCACTACGTGTTTCACGCAAGTTGTAGCAAAATACAGACGGCGGACAATCAAAAGGTGTGGTTATGCAAAAACGGCAAGGGTTTAAATAATATAATTAAATGTGCCTTATCACTAGTTCCGGCGTTTGAGGTTTTACTTAACAGACTATACCCGTTATCATGAAAGATATATGGACCTAGAAAATGTGTGTCAATGAAGGACGCAGTGACCATGCAATGCAGCATGTTTATCCAACTATATGTAATATTTGATGAACAGTCAGGCGTGGCACAATTTTCCAGTAGATGTCTCCGTGCATTTACTTGTTTGAAATATGCAATTACATTATATAAGTCAATACTAAAAATGCACACTTATGAACAAAAAAGTGGTCTAATGGCAAACGGCAGTTATTTTTTTAAACGGTATGTGTGGATTAAAACCACCGCTTATTGAAAACATGTATTGATGAAAAAGGGGCAGTAAGGCAACGTGCAACTGCCCAGTATATGAGGCAATGTCGGCAATTATTACATGGTATGTAGTGTTGACGTAATCAAAAATGCTTTGTTTGTCTGTTACGCTGCTCCTTTTCTCCAGAGGATCCTAATTAACCACTGTCAACTATCAACCGCTCTGTCATCAACTGGTGCTCTTCGTAGTAACAATCCACATTTCATAAACTAAATTAATCAGTATGGCAACAATGCATGTTAAAACTTATTATACTCCCATGACGATTGACATTTCATATCAAACCAAAAGCAGGAGAATATGTTAAGTATGCACATTTTGGTACTTCAATTTTGCTATCTATTTTTTAGTATCGGTATGGTCCAGGCATTCAGGCGAGAGCATCAAGGAATATAACGAAATAGTTTTTTATTTGTAACCATTAGATATGAAAGGTATAAAATTTGGAACACTTTATGGAGTGAAATGCACCAAACTTCCTGAGAAATGACACCTGTCATTAGGCAAAAATACAAAGTTCAATTTTATAAATGATAAGCCAATAAACCCTACCATATACAAGGCGGAATGATGCTGGCTGAAGCGCGTGTCACGTGAGTTTAGGGGACG
>JAHZNE010001228.1:0-23953 GCA_027744055.1 Callyntrura sp. NNG-2020 | reverse complement strand
ATGTTGATTTGGTTCACAATTTTATACAACATCAAATTTAAAAAAATGTTTTGTACAATTTGATGGAATGTAAATTGGTAACACTTCAATATATAAGTATAATATGCTCTCCGTAGTTTCTCACGAAGGTGGATTACACCGTTTTATTTATTACAAATGTACGTATGTACTTTGGTGTTGCCGGTAGGCTAAATGTTTGTCTTGCAACATGTTGCGACTCATTAATATTTGTCTTTTGAAAAGTTTTACAAAACTTGTGTTATTATGCAACTAGTGTTTGTACTAGCTGACTAGACGTGTAATCATGTATTTTCCTGAAATCTTTCCTGAAATGTCCGACAGAGTTTGATGCATTTTAAAATAAATATTAGAGATGCTGGCATTTGGGAGTTCCAGTACGGGAGCCTTGACCCTGATGCCGGTGAACGGGTCGCCAAAAACACTATTTATATCTGAAGTAAGAAATATAAAAATGTAAATACATCGTCTCCATTCCACCATCGTAGATGTCAGTCCTACGTAATATTGCGACATACTCCCACATAAAACGTGTATTTGAAAAACATGACATTTCCCTCGCATTGGAATGTGTCTGGTTGAAATCGAAATGTAAATTTTCGTTGTTTTGTTTGTTCTTTTTTCGTAATTCTGTTTTTCCGGGAGACCTACCACACCACCACACCATACAAAAGAAATCACCCCATCCCCTTGTCACATCCATTTTTGACGCTTATATACTTCTTTGATCAGTTTTATGTGTCTACCTTCACAGGTGTAAAATTACTTTTTCCACTTTGATACACAAATTGGAATAAAGCGTACACCGGGTGCTTTTCTATGTAATAATGTGTGACTGTGACACATTGATTTCGACTGGTTATATAGACTAAGAATTTCCAAGTATTATTATAAAGTGAAAATCATTCTGAAAATACCAAAAACTATAAAAGACACAGATGCTTCTTTTATGTTATAATTGGGAAAATGCTGGTAATTATTAAAATTAATCATAAGCTGCCGTTTCGTTCTCCGTTTCGTTTTTTATAATTACGAAATTACGCCACCACAAATTAATTTGTGCTGTTTGGAGATTATTTAGAATGAACGTGTGGCAGGCTGTTTCGCAATGAATAAATAAATACGTATGATGTACACAATATAGTATTGCGAGAAATGCTACGAGGAAATGGCAAACTCTGCGGCCGGATGGAGCAACGGAAGAAACAAACATGTAACGCGTGCAAGTCCACGAAAATGCACTGGAGCCTTTTATATTGCAAGTTACTTTCTCCATTCAGTCAGTCTCCTAAATACTAAAATAGGATTGTCCCTATCGTGAGAGAACAAACTGAATTGAACTTGTTGTAAATAGCTTCAACTTCCCCAATGGAAGAGTCAGTTCTGCTGTACATCCTTATTATTGAATTAAAGGAAAAGTTTAGGCGAATGATCGAGAAATAGAAACATCACACAGAAGAACCGGAAATTCAAAATGAAATTACTACATATAAGCAATAAGACAAAAGAGGCAAGTTAGGTTTATCATCATGTGTGTGCTCGTTGAAGGAAGATAAATTATATTTTATATAAAGAGGAAAAAGCTCAAAGATCTAAAACGATTCATTCATGTATAAAAAGGACTATATATGTGTATAGCTTGGCAAGTAATTGCATTATTGTCTGACTTCATATTGAAATCGACATGAAGAAACACCGTTTTTTAGAACCTAGACGATGGTTAGAAATGTAAAGATTTGGTTTGGTTTTTCCTAACTGAGTGCTCATTCCATTCATTCAACAAACTGAATTGAATCGAATCATCACCACTGAGCAAGCAAAACAATCAGCAGACAGTAGTCTGATTTTGTAGATTCTTAATGAACCTTCGTTTTTACCTGGACCACGCAAGAAGCACGTTTCAGTGAAGCAATACCTACATATTTCTTCTTTTTCAATTTCCGTTTCGTTTGTTCATTGGATTGCGTGTTTTAGACAAGCCGCTTTACAGCTCACACACTCATCCATTCACTAATGGTTAAAGCAGAAAAAGACAAAATACCACGATCCATCATCGCGGAGTGGTGAAAGCCTTTTAAACACCCACGACACTACTACCAGTGAAGGAGAATGAGAGAAAAGTATAGTTTAACATTTATACAGTATGTACACTTTTTGTATTGGCGTAGATCACAGGATTCATTAAAATTGTGCACTGAAACGGGCTAAGTAGTGCCATTCTTTATTTTCATCAACATCACGTCTCAACGTAGTCGTTTCTAGGTATACTCGCTTTACATCTTACTTTGCATACCACATCCGAAAAAGTGTGTATGTGAGGCAACCGCATTGCTTCCAGCTTCTAAAGGGGTTTCTTTCACATGGAACTTATCTGCCAAAAATAGCAGTAATGATACCGCTCTCGCTGTCTGAATGTTTTATGACGGGCGTAAAAAGTGTTGGAACGAAATATGAATGGCACATGTTTGTCTTTATCTGTATATGTCTTTCTGTGGCTGCTCTTCTACTGACTACGTTTTGACCGATTTTCCTCCACAGGCAGTCCGCATCGGCTTTTAGGTGCATAGTTAGACCTTAATTTTTAACAATATTAGCCAACCCCCGGGGTTGGGAAAGGATTTTGATGCTCTTCACTATTAAATACCCAAACGTGTCTATCGAGTTGAGCAATAGTTTCACCTTGTATATTTGAAGGTAATATGCAAGGTCAGAAATTACCCCCGGCACTGGCACGACGTATTTTGAATTCATTATTTCATACATCTTTTGACGGTTCCTTTGAAATCTGCTTATTAAGCAGACCATGATTTCCATGATTTCACTGTGCGTTTTCAGCTACGTCGTTATTTCCACGTTAACAGCCAGTTTACGTATTCATTTATCTTTGTACATCAAACACGGTTCACGGTTGTATGACGTAATATGATGAATGAATAATTGAAATGAACCCTCCGACCGCGACTTTCATTTGCATACTTCAGTTGTGTCGATGTGACTCGTAGCTTTTCTTCGTACTCTCGTCGGGGAAGATCATGTATTGCCCGTATCTATCTACTCACTTATACTTTTTCTCAAAAAAATGCTAAAAGTTAAAGTTTGTAGATATTGTCATTTTCCATGTACTCCTCTTCAGGGTTCAATCTAAAGCTTAAGTGCAAACTAAACTTGAAAAATCGCTGGATAAAAATCAATGCCACTCATTCATTAATTCCTTCTGTGTTGAAGGGTACGTGAGGTGATATAGTGTAACTGGTGCATAAGTTGGCGAAGTATCGAATGCCGGTTTGAAGCTTCCATTAGGACTTGTGATGTATCACATACTTCACGTTCATCGCATCAGGCCGTACGTCCGTGTATACGACAACGTTTGAAGGAAATCGAATTTTGGAATTCTTTTTAACAGGTCAATAGTTTGTTCTAGATAGATAGATGCTAAGTTCAAAGATGGGCCCCGGCGGGAGAAAGGGAGAAAAATCAAGAAGAAGTAGGAATTTTCAACGAGACTAGCTAGTATTTATGAAAATGGGTTCTGCAGACCATCCCCCGGGGAGGGGATAAGTTTGAGGGTAACGTGAGTTAAATCAAGAAGGAATAGGAATTTTGGAGTTTTTTCTTTGGAAAGTACATATATTCCAAATCCAAGAAAATGATAAAACAGAATAAAAGAAGAGCACAGGAAATGCCGAAAAACAAGTCCTGTTATAAGTTGCCGCTTTTATTGGTCTTACATGCCGTTACTCAAGTAGTTGCTCTTAATTTAAATGCGGTAAATGACAATGCCAATTTACCAATGGCTTTGCGCGTTTTCGCTTTGTGGTTCTAAAGTGTGATTGGATGGGCCAAATACGTAATTTGGTTTACTAAGGTGTTCTATGTATGTATAGTTTCTAAATTTTGAATAATCCTTCAACAATAATAAAGAGAGAACAGTGTGTATTATTTTAGTTGCTACCAGACAGACAAGTACCATTTCGACTTTAAGCACAGCGTCATCAACAACTTACTCTAACTCTTACAAAGGTTCTTTATCTGTATCAAATAATTTCACTCTGGTAAAGTACAGTTGGAATTCAAACAATAAGATTTTCGTCGTTGCTTTGTAAAACATAATTACGCCGCGTTGTTAAAACTGACGTAGTCAGGCAAATATAAACCTATTAAATGTCGCAGCTGGTAAAATTCCGCGTAAAGGATTAATTCTAAGTCCTTATCTTTTATATGCACACATGAGAAAAGATTTGGCATAAGGTTTATCCCCAGCCTACATGCAGAAATAGAGTCCTTGTCAAAAAGACAAGATTGTTTTATTTGCAATGCCTTCAAAGCAAGATGAATATATTAAAAAGAAAGCTCAATTCCACTGTAGCGTAGACTGTAGACATTGCTTAAATAGAGAATTATAATGGAGAATAAAGAAGTATAAGTTATATTGTCACATACTTGGCCAACGAAGCAGTACACCTTGGCTTACATCTTACATACATGCGGACAGCTACACTTTCGTAATATGATTTTCGTATTCGATGCACAAACCACGGATTTCTTTAGTCGTTTGCTGGTTGTTGAGAGAAAGAATAAATCATCAATTTTTACTATTGTGAACTGTTAGTATTGAATAAAATTAAAATAACCAGGCTTTTTCGATCCAGAAAATTTTGGCAGTCACATCATCGCTCCACCAATGGATGGTTACTATTTTAATGGGGAAAGGGTAAGAAACAGTCATTGAAATAAGGAAAGAGAAAACGTTCTGAATCCTTAAGTAAAAGTACTTATAATATTAAAGTAATGCACTACACACAGAAGGGTAATATCCTCGAGGAAATATTATAGAGTGATCAAAGGAGTTTTAATAAAGGGGATTAACAATGTTGTGTGTGTGTGTTGCATGATTATCAAACGGGAATGTGTCGTCCTGCGTTCATAATGGCCGTAGATGGTCCAAGGATCGTCATTTCTTTACAATAATGAGCAACTGATGTTTGTGTAAGAGTATTACAATTGAAAGCTCTTCTACTGTCTCTGTCTGACTAACTGTTTGGAGTTGGCATGAAATTTATCCCGTTGAATATTTATAATGTGGGAACATTTATTCTCGTAAACTTTCACTCGAGATCTGATCCAATTGTGCTACTTGCGTACAACAGGCAGGTATATGGATGATTTGAAAACATTCTAATAAACAGTATGTGCATATACCATATATGGTTCAGAGTGCCAGCGAGTCATTTTAGCATTAATATGCTAGTGGTTGTTCTTTTGGGTTTCTCATTTAGATACAGGAGAGCTGACTGATGAAATCCACGAGCTAAAGTTCCGGGTATTTCTCTTAAAATGGGTGCGTTTGTATTTGAAAGTAATGCTAGGTCGCTGCGATTGGTACTGCATTGTCGTAACATCCAAATCAGCCAATCATCATCCAGGTAGAGAGGAGAAAGCTTCTTATGACTTCCGTAACAGGGGGCGAGGGGTGTAAATGCCCCTTCGGTTGAAAATTTTGGTATTAGAAGGACAGAGAAGGGGACGGGCCTGCATTACATGATGGGGCTTTCTCTTTCCTTTCCCCCTTTCCCGACAGTCCTGACGAAAAATGTTCATGGTTAATGCATTTAAAGCGAACAACAACTTTTATATTTTTCTTTACCACCCCAGTTTGTGTCAATGTCTAGTTCGGCAAACTAATTTATGATATGTCGATAAAATAATTTCCTTTTAGTTTTACTCTGACCACTATAATATAATATTTCGTTTAATAGCCTTATGTTAGATAATGCATTTATTTTTTACTATCCAATTTACTGCTAAATTTTCAACTCCATCATATATACAACAAAACTGTCGTGCAAAAGAAACCAATTAAGAAAAATTAGGTATCATGATCATTTTAGCCTAGATTTCACTGTAACGTTCTCTCCATATATAGTCTGATGTACGGCAAAAACGTTCATAATGTCATTTGATCTTGGGACAATTCCGTTTTTTGACATACATTCAGTCTATTTGAAGTTGTCAGCTCTAAATTTCTTAGCGTTGTGGAATGAAATTCCGCATCGTTCGTTGGTTTGTTCCGAATGCTTTTGATATGATGCGAGTTTATATGTTTTTTTTTATAAAGTTTGCTGCTGCTAAAGAAGTTTCTTTTTTGAACGTCAATTTTTATGTGAAATCATAGGTTTTGATTGTGGTGAAGTAATGAAATGTGTTGTAGTAACACAACAGACATCCTCAAGGACAAATGAGTTTGTACATCATCATCATAGAATGGGAAGCCAACAAAGACCACCAATTCTCTAGATTTTTACTTGTAGGTTATTCTTTCCACTACCTGCCATCTTCTCTACCTTTTTTCTCTTTTGCTACTACACAGACCCACATGTGTCTATATACTATAGAGATAGATGCTTAGGTATCAATAAAATCGGTAGACTAAATTGCATTTCTATGTTACGTCTCATCTCCAGTTCAGTCTAGAGGACTATTTACTTTCTCCATTTTCACTGTGATGGATTGAATTAAGGATGCTGTGCTCTGTATAGTGTGGTGCTTTCTCCAGATTTAACAACTCTACCAAGTCTAGCATATATACTTAGTAACAACTTGTTTCTGCTTTCCCCATACTTTTGGATGTAGCTGTGTAGTAGTGTTGTATTTGCAACGGGCAAGTAGCCTTTAACTTACACCATATGAGCCAATTATTGTAAAAGATTACTAAATCGCTCTACTCTGGCATTATAGTCAACATCACTAAGTTTTGTCTTTTTTTCTCCTAACTTGTCTTTTTTTGTACGGGATACGTCGACTTTGTAGTCAATTCGCCCCATATAAGAAAATTGTAGGAATGTCCATGATATTGATACTTCTGCAGACAACACCACAACATCAGACATTGTATGGAAATGAAATGAGGTGTCGCATGTCTAATCCTTTATTATTACGCGGCTAAGCACTTCAGCTTGTAATTATTTAACCGTGTTCGCCCGTCTATATATTTGTTCATTTGTTTGCACATTTGTCCACCTTCGCTTCTGGTCGTACGCTAAATTAAATTAAATTAAAAGAAATTTTGCCCAGTGATAAAAAATCATTGTTGGAATGTACACAATTGAATTGTAACAATATTGGTAAACCTTTCTTGCTGGGTATAGTGAATATAGTGAAATTCTTTCATTCTACTTTTGTGCAGTTTACATATATCATGTTACACTTGGTTCGAAATAGATTCCCTAACTACACAGATATATACTTTGCCTTTTATCCTCGAGCTCTTTCAGCTATCCCTGAAATTACAGAGAAGTTTATTGTGAATACTATTCCACGAAATTCTCCAGTAAATTCAGCATGTCGTAATTGTAAGTAAAACTTTCCCACAAATTAACAAAGAGTAATTGCTCAATGATTTTAACAACGTTGCTGTCATCATTTGGCATTTGTCTTCAAAACACAAAGGAAACGCGTGTAGTTACAACAGCACTTCATAGGGTTACAACGACGCGTAATAATCATGATGTATTTATACATAAAGAGTAGTGGTATTGAGTATAAGAAGCAATTGTCTGCTTAGTAGTTGCTACTACAATTAATCCCGAGTTTGTGTACCATGTCATGTGTAATAGGTACGCTGTTCTTTATATATACGTTATAATGTCATCTCTGAGGAGCAACAATTGCCAAGAAGAAATGTTTTTCTTCTAAAACAACTGTTCTGTGTTGAGTGGAAAAGATAATATGGTTGAGCTGCTGACTTACACAGAGATCCAAAAATCGTCTTGCTCTTGTGGTATGAAATGGCACATTTATACAGCTTTCCCCGAAATGGTATGCATATACCAACAAGGATTCAAATAACTGCTAAATAACGGTTTTATGAGATCGTAAAACGTAGACTCATTAACACTTCCAATCCCTAAAACCCCCGTTATAGTATCAGGACAGGCAGGAAGAGCTTCATAAAAATAAATTTCTGCCGTTTGATACACATTTGTCTCTGGAAAAAGCATCTGTTGTTTAATGCATAAAAGATGCATGCGATACAAACACGGGTGGAATTGCCTCATTCTCTGTTGGTGATATCATTTGCATTTGGTATTTGAACGGTAAAATGTAAAACCAACGCCAATCTACATTTTTTTTACTTTCCTTTCGAGAATCGTAATTGGAAAACGAGCCCCACAACTTTGGAATTGCAAAACCCGCATAAGTGGAATCACACATACGTACATTATACTGACTGGGAATACACGTGCATATTTTCGCGTGTATAAAACGTAGCAGCCAAAGGGTGTTCACACTAATACATAACTACATCAGCGGTAGTAATGTTCTGCACCGTTGCAAGTATTAAACCGGTAAGCCAAAAACTGTTGCGGTTGAATCCTCGGAATATTGAAGTGCGTAGCATATTCACAAGCTACAATTGCTTTGCTGCATGTAAATAATATGAAACAATCTTTTCTGATTGTACATCTCTAGTTTATATTTAAATGTGAAAGCGCTTGGCGTGTCGAGTCGAGTCTTTTGAAGCATGGGTAGGTATGCCAATACAAAATTAGGGCTTTGAGCCAGAATATCATAAACCATAAAATGGATATTTAGAAAATCGTTAAAATTAAAGATCCCACAAGCTAAAATTCCCCTAGTGTTGTTGGCCTCGTATAATTTACGTTTAAAAATCTGTTATAGTTATGAACTTCAAGCAGCATCCATATGAAAGAACAAAACGAGGTTACTGCTGATGCGTAGTCATGTAGGTTGGAATGTAAAAAAGGAAGAAAAGAACACTCAAATAACTTACCTTCCACAAAGGTTCAAAAGATCATAAACTTTAAATGTACTCCGTTCAGGGTTCATTCGAGAGAGATAGCACACATGAAGGCTATTGTAATACAGAAGATCAAATTTCATTTTATGGAAGTGTTTTCTGATTTTCTCAATTTTCAAAAGCTGTGATAATTGCATATTATTGATATTATGGATTTTACTTCCTGACGGCAGTGTTCCTGATTTATAATACGATGAGGTTCTCACAGTAGCACTTTGAACAATACAAAGTGGAAAAAATATACACAAAGCTGTGTGAAACTTGAATATCTGTAAGCTGACTGCTGGAAGCCTTTTTTTGAAAAGTTCTGAGATGATGAAAATATCACTGATACTTACTTCTTGCGGTGTTTCTTTCTTTTTACCCCGACCCCATTATCCCGTCTTGGCAAAGCTTACAGCCACTTTTACTTCTTCAATGCTATCTAACATTTACCATGCCGTCAGTACCTCAAAAGAACGAAGATGAAGAAAGAGGCTTAGCATTTTCTGCTACAGTAATATTTTCTATTTTAAGTATTTTTTGTAAGATGGTGCCCTATTATACACACACACAGACATACATAACAGAAGAAACGAAGTAAAAAGGCATTCATGCGTGCAGCACGATAAATATTGCAGGTTCAACATACAACAACTTTTCAACACAACTATAATGTAAGTCTATAGTTAAGCTAAGTTTAACAAAAGCCACATCTGGGCAGCGGGAAAACAGCGAAAAACCACGGCTAAGTCTGCAATTGGTAAAAAATATCAAAGTCTACAACTTAACCAACAGCAATAATGGTAATGGTGATAAAAAGTACTGTGTGTGTGTGTGTGGTGAGAGTGAAAATGTTGGGAAAGTAACCACGTATATTCATGGTCCTGTTTGATTATACTATGTGCTATTCGCAAAGTTGATATTTTTACGAGTATGACACTTTATCATCGTTCTTCTATTCTTCTTGGGAACAAAAAAATCAAACAATGTTTGTCCTGGAGCGCACATACGCTCTATTTTACATAGATATTTATTACAACAAAGGCCCAACGATCATTCATTTTTTCAAACGTTTTTCGAGATACGAAAGACATAAAAATAAACATGCTCGTGTGTAAGTATTAAAAACATAAACAAACAGAAAACCTTGAATCGAAACTGAAATTTTTGTCCAATTTAAGAACAGATTGAAACTTGCCTGGTGAATCGGCTTTGGCTTTACACACACATGTGAATGTGTACATATATTCACTATAAAATATTTCCAAGAATTGAAGGAAGGATAAAAATGCATTTTAATTTAAAGGCTTGTACTTGTGCAAAACCACTGAGCCTGACTGTCTAGTGCAGTGTACGGGGTCTTCTAGGAATCCAGTACTCAAGCTTGTTAAAACTGGAGTGGAATAATGTGGGAAATGAAATGAAATAAATAATTTCCGTCAGCGTTTACACACTCCCGCAATGCAGAACTACATAATTTACTTTTGTCACTGCACCGCTACATTTTCCTACAAAAGGGAACTGTAGCCTCTCAGCCCCCAGGCTCATTTCTTTCTTTTGTCTCTTAATCTTGTGTGAAAATGACATGCTCGAATACTTGTTTTCTGTCTTCGTATGATGCAGTGATAACAACATATAGACTATATGATGTAGTGTTCATCAGCGTGTTTTTGTTAAACATATTACAAGGAAAGCATGTATATGAGATAAGCCAGTGAGAAAAAAATGTACGGAAAGTAAACACATTTTTTTGTCTGTAAGCTACACTATTGGACATAAAATTTAATAAATCTTTACGGACATTCTCCGTTTCTAACAGTGCACGCACGTACGACAATCCGGTAATAATACAACCAGTCGCCACAAATTGTAGATCAGCGGGGTGTAATAATAATAATAATAAATGATGACGAAGCCGCCCATTGAGACTAATTTTGCTGTTTCTATTTTGGGTTATTTGCTGAACAGCGGTACATTGTGTATGATCACGACGACTACGATATACATTGCAACATGTTGTGTACTAGAAATTAGGAAGTGTCATTTCATTATTGGGGGAAGTAGGCTTGTCTACGTGAAACAATTTTTTTGCGTTTGCCCACGATATTTTTGGATCTTATAAAACTTTCTCCGTAAACTTTCTGTCGCTGGCCTCATAACATAGTAGGTGTATCCAAGTACTATGCTTGAGCTCCTTTGACGCGCGTACTATGAGTAAAATTAACAATTTATTAAATGAGAATCATCGTTTAAAAAGTTTACCACAACCTGAACCACATTCTTTGTAAATAGAAGGGAAGACTTACTAGACTTTGTAATGTTGATACTACTGCTTATAGTTTCCTTCTTCTCTTCGACTGGTGACCAGTAAACTGACTTGATACTTAATTAAGGTTGTTGTCGAAGTTGGGAGGTTCGTTTGAGACTCCTACTTTGGAAGTTTTAAATGAAAAAAGGGAGCTGCAAGTCGCCTAGAGCTAATCAAAGAGTAGGGGCTCTCGCTAATTTCACAAAATTTAATATCTAGTGAGTTGAGGACGTGGTGGTATGTTTCCAGCAGAAGGGAACTTTGAGAAAGGCTGGAGATGAATATACACTTGACGTTAGCATAAAACGGATAAAATACGGGAGACCAATAGCTACGGGAGATATGGTGAAGAAAGGAAAAAAGAAACTTTTTTGGAGGTGCCTATGTCATTTACCTTGTTACAACATGAAATTTATTACTTGTCCGTGTCGAAATTCACTGCTGTCGAGACCAACAGTATATTACGGCGTCTTCTGATAAGCTCTGTGCAATATGCTTAGAAATTATATGCATATATAAGAGTATAAATGGTAGCCTTGTATTCATGTGATCATATTGGCTGTTGGTGTTCAAAAGTATTTAAACATTATCCGGCTCAAGCCTTCTCATTCGCCCATCAATTATTGCCGGTTTGAATGTTTGAAATAGTAAAAGAAAAGACATGTCGGAACCGACTCGTAATATTTTTACTACATATAGGCATTATATTTTCTATAGAAAGTAACGGTAATCACGAGAGCCCACATTTTTTACAGCTAGTCGGTGATATTATTGAGTTGGAGCTTTGGACAATAAAATGCGCCGTAGGGTGTCGTAATTTGAGAACTTTTTTCTGACGTCTGGCAACGATGATTACGAAAGCTATACGTAGAATGAAATGAAATGAAGGGTGGCAAAGCACACAAATTACTGTATGCCTGACGGAAACCTGGAGCGAAGACAATTTCCGTTATTGTACTAACTACACCCATTTTTGTGTTTAAAATTCAAACCAGGAAATCATTTACAGGTCATGCACCTCAAGTTAGATCTTGTATGCTGCGTATAAGATTTCCAATAAAAACTTCTTGCATTTCATTCCTTTATATTACATCCGAATGTACTTCAAACTACGAAGAATACATAAGCTATTCTAAGCTTGCAATTATAATGAAAATCTGGATTATTGTAGATGTGTGTCGAATATTTTTTTCATCAGTTTCCAATCACCTTTACTGTTCACAATTGCCTGTGTGTGCTTGTAGCACCGGAAATTGAAGTGCAAGTCGTTACCGGATATTGCTCTATTTCACTGCGCATTTCACTGTAAATACATACTTGCTTGTTGTACCGATAACATTTAAATAAATCGATGGTTATCCGCAAGTATTCTATACCATTTTGAAATATACTTAAGTACAGTTGTAGTTATTGCTTACACGTTCCATATTTTACACCATGAATCTCTCGCTCTTTGCACACTTACGTTTAAATTGACATGTTAAACGATAAGCCTAACTAGTACCACTACCAGTAATGGAATAACATGTCGCTGCGGGAAGAGACCATCGCATCCTCATGTAAATTTCTGTATTGGCTCACTTTATGTTGATGTTTTTATTTCTTCCCCATTTCACTGTTCAATTTTACTCGGTAGCGCATTTAATTCAAAATAAATAATACATAATATATGTATGAACATGGTCTGTCAAAGGAATGTATCTTTTGTCAACGGTTAACAAAAAAGAAAATAAAGATACAACTGGTAATGCTGTTACACTGCCTATTCACATCTCCATAATAATGTCCCGGATAATGATAGACATTAAAAAGCATGTCAGGACAGAAAGACTCCACAAAAATTTTGCATAGGGATCCATTCTAAATATATTCTAGGAAAGGGGACTTTCTCTGGGGAGAACTGATTTTCTATGCATGTTCCAATTTCCCATTAATGTTGACAACTCTCAGCTTCACTTCACATCAGGGGGTACCTTACAATACAACACAAAGCTTTTAGACTTTTCTCCACCACAACTTTTCCTCGAGACAAGTTACATATTGTGCGCGTGAAATGCTATCACGCTCTCCCGGTATGCGTGCGTGAGTACTACTATTGCATGCCTGCTTTTGTGATCCTTGAATAACGCAGAATAAAAGATGTAAATGCGAGTTATGAACCGAGGAAGAGATACCATGCTGCAGTGAGGTGGGCTTCCAAAAACCGTTTGAGGGGCGACTTTAAAAAGTCGTATGACATTCTCTTCAGTTTAAATAGGTTATAGTTATATGGGTGCACTATATCTATACCGAAATAATTCCATATTAACCCGGTTACAACTTTCAAGTTCGCTTAGAGCAATATAAGCGGTGTCAATTTTCTGCGGGAACGATGTAAAACGCATTCACACATACAAGATCACCCTACTCTCATTCAAATAAGCCCTGACACTACAACTTAGTGGTGTAGCGGTGAAACAAAAAACTGCCATAAATACCTACGCTTGTGTTGTATTCTTTCTCTTCGTATTCGCATATATAAAATGTATTATGTAGCAAACTGTATCATGTTCTACATTTTACGACAAGATCAATAACTGAAATAGCTCATGAGTTCAAGGTCCTTTTTGTAGTGACGAGGATTGAACACTTTAAAAAAAACAAAGCTATTTGTAAACCATGAATTGTTTTGGTTTACACCCAGGTGCTTGCATTCCTTTGTTTTAGCAAGCATATAGGTAAGTGAATAAAAACAGACAAACAACTAACAAAATTTGTTATACTAGATACGAATATGTACATACATACTTCATATAAAAGAACACACCAATATATCGAGTAAAATACTTTGTCAACGTTCAAGCAAAAGTGTTGTACGTGTGCGTTTACAAACAAATTATCTTATCTTTTAAGTGATGTCTGTCTACTATGTTACAACAGGTTAACTTATAAAATAATTAAGTGTAATTGGATTTTGGATAGTAGGTATGTATCAAATAACATGTTAACAAAGGGGACTAGTATGCAATAGTAAATTAGTAATGGATGCGGTAAGTTGGAATCTGTTAAGTTGTGGAGGTGTAATACATAACTTGTCTATAAAGTAGCTAGAAACATCCGGCGCCATGTTTATATGTTTGGCAAGCGTGATATGATATCTAATAAAATCATTAGCAAAATTGCTATGAATTTTTTTGCAAAGTTTATCTCTCACGAGGTTTCAAGTACACGTGACGTGTCCAATTTGATCTTCAATATTAATAATTATATTGCCACAAACACGAAAATTGCGAAAAATTGTGTGGTGGCAGGAAAGTAGTTATGATGGTGTAAACATATCATTTCGATATGAATTTCCTCAGTTGTGGTGGTAAGATGCCTGGAGAACGCTGTACCTAAAGATGACGGAGAACATTATTAATACTCAACCAAATATTAATTTCATGTATCAGAATTTCCAGTTTGGTTGTAATGTTGCCATTCGATCAAATTTTCATTCGTTAATTGGTAATCTGATCGACCACATGGGTATAGGATATCGAAACTATAAACGTGATGATGTGATGAACATCGGTCGAAAAAACCTGTAAAATAGATATATTTATTTTCATATACATACTTCAAGGACTTCTAAAGAAGTTTGATGAAGATACGAGCGACATAGTAGACAGTTAGAGTGAAATGGTAAGTAGAACAACAATATTGGTAAATATTTAGTTTATTTCACAGACAGCACCACCATCTTGGCACACTACTCCCATTTTTCGCAAGAAAATGACCGGAACCCGACAAACGCTGTTACATATGTCATCCGTCGTGAAGAAGATAAGTGTATTTAAAAAGCTTGACAGGCTTTGTGTCTAGTGCATTATACTGCCACAAAGATGCATTCATCTCAACTCCTTGAAACTCCCAGAAAGAAAATACTTCAGTGCATATCCTTACTCTTGCTGTTCTAGCACTTGAAATTCAGAGATATGTATTATAAAATTGTCAGAAACACATTTCGGAAAAATGCTCGTTTGAAATGTCTACACACAAATGACACAAGCGTCTAACTCATTGATGCCTACCTAAACAGATAATAGAAACTTTTTGACACTGTTTGGGAATTGGAAATGGAGACTTACTAAAAGTTTGTTGGAAAAAATCATAAGGAAATTTATAGTCTCTTCTGCTCAGCCACATGATTTTTCATGTATGAGTGAAAACTCACAAGCTTCAGGTTTCTTTCCATTTTAGCCAGATCTATTGTATGCGATAGTCCAACCTTTTGAGCTCGTTTCTCATACGAGTCTCCCTGGAATGCTTCCCAAGTAATGTGTGCTTTGTTGTTGGTGAAGAAGCGTTACATCAACTATAGAAACATTTATGTACAAACAAGTGCGCATCCAAACGAATCGAATGCTTTTTTGAGAGGGGACCAGTGAGTGTAAATTATAAAAAATGTACTACCGTGGAAATTATAAGACAGGTAACACATCAAGGTTCCACGGTCTCTACGGTACATTGCTTATGATTACTTTACACTTATTGGAGGGGACATGTTAAGTTCTTTACACGTTCACCCGTTCACCTATATATGACCTTTCACAATCCCGCAATTTTTTGTTGGACTAATGGTACTCCCGCTGCAAATAATTTTTACAAAACAGCCGCGAAAGCAACGTTATTTGGTGCTGGTTTTCTTCAAATTAGAACATTTCAGCAAAGGCACTTCATTAATCTATCGTGGTACTTGAGGTAATACTGTGTATTCCTGTAATCATCATTATAATTAGCCAAAAGCATACATATTTTGTGGTTTTGTTTTGGCATCTGCTTCTCCACTTATTTGTGGCCACAAACTGTAGGTATTAATTTATGTAGTATATCCAGCCCCCCTTTTTACCGTTAATAGAGTCAATCATCGTCATGCTGGGTCTGGGATGGTACGAGTGGGATAATCGATGCCCATCTGGAAAACGATGTGCTCCCCCACTTTACGGGAACTTTAACCCAACCTATATTAAAACTCCATCCAATACACCGCGCAGAAATGGGTAATTTGCTTGCGTAATACATTTATTCCTCAACAAGAGTAATTTATTAATGTACAAATAAACAGGCTGTCGCGCATGTAAACGTCTACAACAGAGAGGTGAATTTAGCTTTAGCTCAACTAACATGACAAAATGCAGAATGCAATATTAGTAGCACATTAAACGGAAACACTGAGAGCCTTTTTTCTACGTATTATTTTTCTCACTCTTTGCGCGAATTATGGTGAAATGTGTATAAAAATCCAAGTCATGGTTCTGACAGTAGAGATCAAGCAGAAAGAATGGTGTCGGCACCGTGGAAAGCGAGAATTCCACGTGGAAATGACGTTTGTATTAAAGTTGACTCTAGAGGAGATAAAGTTGATGCTCTTCCTGCGAAAAAACGGTCGCCCATCAAGCCAAATCCACATCATCGTCGGCGTCATCCAAAAGAAATCACCAGAAGCGCCATCGATTGTTCATGCAATCCTTATTCAGTTTCGCCATACACAACGAAAACATTGTCTGACGCGTGTAGCAAGAATCCAAGGAGTAGGAGAAAGCAATTATACAATGTAATGTGGGATCCGAAAATAGCCCGAGGAACAACGCTAGTCCAATTCGAAGACGCTCAGCGAGCAAAGTGGAAACGGCAAGTGGAATCACACTACAGTTCACAGTTCCACGAACAAATGCGACGGAAGAGGATGAACACGAAGGAAGACGAATATCTTAATACACGTAGCAATCCGATGAGACAACTTGTTTATCCCACCGTCACGATAAGGAAGGAACCGTTGACCAATTCTAGTTATGACCTGTTTCTTACTGAACAATCTGAAACAGTGAAGCGGACAAATGCAGGCCAAAATACGGATGATGTGAGTGTCGGACCCCCTCATGGGCAAAATAAAAAGTCATTTTCCTCTGGAATTTCTACTAAAGTGCAAACCGAGTCAGATTGTAACAGCAGACAGCAAAATGTGGATTGGATTGCGTCAACGATGATAGAAAAAATTCCACAACAAGCTGTGCTGGAATTGCAAGAGGAAGCGGAATTAGAAGCTGTCAAGGATGAGCAGAGAAGATACGAACTAGTATTCCTCTACAGGAAATGGCAGGAAATGAAGGAGGACCAATGGAATGAGTATCTTAGTTCTTGGAACGAGCTCCGGATGAGAGAAATCCTGGATCAAAATGCCTATCTGAGAGATCAACAAGAAAGGGTTCTGGTTATTGCATTCAGCAAAAATGCCATCACTTCTTGTTTTAAAACAACTTTTGAGGGAATGAAACAAGATAAATTTATCAACGAGCTGGGAGTGCCGTACGAGGAACTGAGCAAGTTTAATGATCACTGGAATTATCAGGACGAAACTGAAGATAATTTTTCCCAACGCCGGGTCTTGGCGAGGAAAGTTGTCGACTCTACTTTAATCAATGCGGTAGTCCAACGGTTCTCGTCACATATGTATGTCCTCTGACCTTTTTTCTTGTTGTTTTTTTTCACTAATATTACTTATTTAATAAGTTTCTGCACTGATGAGTGCAGCAGTGTATACAAACAAGAAACTCTTTAGTGCTAATGCTCAACCGATGTACAAACCGTCAACTACAAAACTTTTGTAATTGACAATAATATGGTTAATCATTAGAAAAGCATTAGAAAATTCTTTCACTTTTGCATCTTGCGTTACATTACAAATGGCGTGCTCCAAATAGGTTTGATGACTTCGGACGGCCGCATGGAGAGTGGCTTTATAAACAAGGGCGAAAGGACACAATTGCATACGATATGGAGTTGCAACAGTATTTAGAAGGACGGTGGACAAAACGACGTGACAATGGTGTCCACATGGATGAAAACTCTCTGAATGCTCTGTATTCTGAAACGAGTTTGCTAGACATTTTTGACTTTTACAAAGGCACGACATCCATCGGAAAGATTCCCCGTCCAACTTTAAAAGGGGGTCAATCCGATATTGCTATTCTTGTAAAAAATCTCATTTCAAAACAACGCTTGGGACGTCGAACGGAAAAAAGTATGGCGCTGCTGCCTGGGATTATTGCTGCAGCTACTGATAACAAAAAAGACGACAAAAATGAGCGCCACACTCACCAACGGCTCAGTAACGAGGGTCATGATGATGATTTGTCCATGCTATACAAAAGAAATACCAGATGGTCTAAACTAGACTTGGACGATGAGCAGCGCCATCAGGACAGCCAACAACAAAAGACATCTTACGCCCTTCAGGGTGGTGAAAAAGGTGAAAGTAGCAGAAAAAGCAATGGTAATACTAATACCACTCGAACACACACAATGATATGTGTATAAACTTTCCCATTCCCGTTTTTTGGTACCACGTATAATGAACAACAATGGGGGGAAATGACATCTGAAAAAAATATTATGACTCCGCTGGTGGAATACAAAACCCCAACATGAATTTATTTTCCTTCTTTACAAATAAAACTTTCCATACTTTATCACCACATCGCAAACAACAAAATGTTTTAAATTCAATTTAGGTTCAAGGCTAAGTCCGGATGTAAAACGTACACAAAATGGTGGGAATATACGGCCAAGTGTAGATCGTGGTGCCGACAACGACGATGGTCATGATTATTATGATGATGACGATGCTGGAATTTCCAAAGAAAGGGAAAAGGTGGACAGTGATAAATTGAAAGAGTCTGGCGATGGTGAAAGCGAAAAGCGGAGAGGCAAGCTATCCCTTGGTGCGACTGGTAATTCAGAGAGACAATCTCCGACTCCCCGTGCCAGATTTGAGTAGAAGCTTATACAGTTGGGAAAGTTGAGTATCGCACGTATGTGTGATTCACAGGGGTTAAAATTTCATTAAAGGGGTAATCTGGAAAGGAGTCGAGCGTACGGCTAAGGGGCTTCTCGGAAAATATGCGTCGGTACACAAGTATTTGGGGATTTATTACTGAAATCCTAACTGTAATTGCCTTATTAGTCATGCTTACTTTGTTTAGTTCTTTCTTCTCAGTGTGTTTTCTTCTATGAAATGTAATGTACGTAGTATCGTACGTTATTTGCATTTCCTTTGTATATTCAAGAGATAAATTAGCACCACCTTACTCGAGACACACAAAAGTGGCACCACTGTAAAATTTCCTGTCTGGTAGACAGGAAATTACCGTAACAAACCGACTAATCATGTTTTTCAGGTCATTCAGGGTTTGTGGCGTAAACATATTATCAACTATGAAAAACACTTTTCTGTGAATATAGCTGTACGACAAAAAATGTACAAAGTCCTTGATTTATGAGGCAACTAAAAGCGTTTTTCACTTAAACTGAATTCAACATTAACACTTTCTGTCGCTACTTACCTATCTTGCCAATCATGGTCTTGCATGTCATATCATTTACTGAAGAATCGGTACTAGCTCACAAGTGAATTACGTGGTTCATGGACCGTCAGATCTTAAATGGCACATGATACATTACCGAGAGACTGGAATATAGAATGTTCAGAATGAATGACTTACTACACAACTTCACCGGAAAAGACAGCACTAGACAAATCATGTCAAATATAGCAAACTTGTGTGACCATCATTTATTAGCGGTGTGTTTTCAATAAATGTAGCACACTCTTGTCATGTCCATGTCGTGCGTTAAAAAAGAAATGAAAGATGAAAGAATAGAAGAGAAGAGGTATTACTATTTGTTTAGTGTTGAGTGCTCTGTAATACAAGTTTTTAAAACTACTCGAGGGGTTACGCTCGATCACTTGTCGTTTTTCCCGGATTGATATATTGTGTCGTATTGTATGGAGAGTTCATTACTTTGAAAAATAACTGTTTTAATGGTTTCAATGCTTACTGTTTTCGTTGAAAACTGTATTATTCCATTCCAGTACTTGGAAAAGACTATTATATTTTCTAGAAATCGAATTTTAGCAATCGTCGAATACTATTGTTCCATTTAAATCAAATTCGTCATAATAAAAATGTAGGCACACCCGCCCCCAGCACTACTGTTTAATATAGTTACTCGTTAAAAGATTAAGACATTGTCTTTTAAGGTATTCATTTCAGTTTCATTTTTCCCGGAACCAACGTCATGACACATAGGATTTGCATTTGTATAATAGCACTTTTTGTGAAAAGGAGCATCATTGTTATTATTGTAAAAAGCAACTATTGTATTGCAACTCTGCTTGCTGGAAAATATCTATTCGACGGGCCAGTTTTGGGAGTCCTGTTGTTTTCTATTATGCCATCATACTTCATCAAGTTCTCAGAATTCGTATGAAGAAATTTCTGTGTAGCTGAGTTTATGAGGTACCTACACATGTTAGGGAAAGTTATTCATTTGGTTGATGGAAGAATTTCCGCTCTCCTTCACGCTTTTTGAAAATGTATAGAGGACGCAACAAATCCTTTCCATTCTCTGTGCACTTATATAAATGAGTCCTTCGTCTTGCTACCACACTTCCATCAGGGCATCGACATCAGTACCTAGTAGGTATGCGCTTGTGTCCTCCCGCACATAATGGAAAGATTTAAATTTAATTTCGAAAATAGTTAATCGTTCAAAACAGACTCGACTTTGCTCTATCCCATAATTCCAACGACTAGTGTTTAATTTCGCACTTCGCAACACCGCTTGCAATGTGGAAATGGAGTACAATCACATTGCAAAATCGTTTACATTACATGGCTTTCATAAGTGCTTGGTGAAGCATTCACGGGAAGAGATAAATGATATGCATAAAGGCGTCTATGGCCGTAAATAATGTGCTGGGAAAATGAATACCTTTTCGCTAGATTTAATATTTCAAATGCACATGTAGACGAGCATAAAGATAAGGGCGGGTTGTTACAGATCATGTATGGAATGAATGTATAGAATAATTTAAGTTATCTAACGGCAAGTTTTAGATTTACTTACACATTTGAACACCACTATTTTTGCAATACAAATGTTGATGAACCATGGAGCCTTTATTCTTCCTTTGTTTGTACTGTATAAGGCACTGTTCCTGACATTTTGAATTTATGGAATGACGAACTTGCTTATTGTTTTTAAGTCGTACGTATATGTTTTTATATTTGACCAAATATATATCAAGGATAAAACGGTATTTCGTTCGCTGGAGTTGATACTGAATCTCCTCTTGTACATATATATTTCTCGAGTATCATATTATAAGGCAGCGCATCTTGAGCGAGTTAAAAATTAACATTTAAAACGATCGCTTAAAACCGGAAACTTAGCACTTTTAAAAAAGTCAATAGGGAGTTGTTTCTCAGTTAAAACATCATTTTAATTATCCCACATTTTTTCAATTAAAATTTAATTACATTTTTCTCATTTTCTAATCCATAATTGATTATTTATTACTTCATCAAGTTTATAACACATACACACGTACTATATGCACGTTGTTCAGGGCTCATTTTTTAATGAAATACGAAAATAAGATTCCAATATTCTATTAGTACAGTAATTACTAGTTTAATAAGAAAAAAGTGTAGCAAAGTAGTCTTACGTCAATTATTTTATCATGCAACGACCAACAGACGTTGTGCTCATAATTCACATGCCAATTGAACTTATGGAGTTTAGTCTAGTCTAGTTCATAAAGAAGTGGCATTTCGGTTACGACTTGTATTTGTATTGAAAAACAAGAGAAAATGGCATTTCTCTAACAGCTCATAATTATAATAAGGTGTTGGTATAGGTATCAGAGCTTATACCTTCAGACCAATACACGTGTAAAATGTAGCATGTTTGGTTCGAATAGGTTAATTCTTGTGACTTCTTGGGTCGTCCAAATTCAAATTTATCATCGTATAATTCGAGCCTTGGAATTTCATTTTTACTGTTTGACACGCTAACAAATGCAAAATGAAACCTATTCTCAATGTACCGGTTGTACATCTGCTAAAGTTTATAAGTTTAATGATGTATACAATTTCTAGTGTTTACTAAAGTAGTTACTAATTATAAGGACATGTTCAAATAGAAATTCCCTAAAGACAGTTAAATAAAATGAGCCACAAAGTTCATTTATTATGGTTATAGCATTTTGGAGAAACCCTACTATTATTATAGCGAAAATGTTTATATGCAGTTAAAAGTTTTTCTCAAACTACTCGTTATTTGGAGTATTTATGTATGTCTATTATATGTCGGTTGAGTGTTAAGTTCAAACCAACCTCTAGTGATAGAATTAGTTACAGGGAAAATTGAAATAACATTGTGATAAAATGATCAAACTACTTGTTCTATCTGTTACTTGTACGTTTCAGTTAAGCTATGTGATATTAAGAAAGGCTTGCAGATTACCATCATCTTTTTGGTAATTTTACGAAATTTTCTGAAATGTAGGAATGGATATTTATTCTAAATATCTTCATAGTATCTGAATTCAAAGTGTACCGTTTGGTACTCAACTTTCTTTTCTTACTTTCTCTTCCCACCAGGAACAAATGGGTAAATGGGAACTCGGAACGGAACGCCCAATATTCCATCATAACTTTATATTAGTGATAGTGGTTTTATATAGAGTTCTTTCAGAGGGCTTAATTGGTAATAGTCTTTTCTGAAATGTAGGAATGAATATTTATTTTAAATATCTTCATAGTATCTGAATTCAAAGTGTACCGTTTGGTACCCAACTTTCTTTTCTTACTTTCTCTTCCCACCAGGAACAAATGGGTAAATGGGAACTCGGAACGGAACGCCCAATATTCCATCATAACTTTATATTAGAAATAATTCATCTTAATTTCATGTCAATTGGAGTGCTTTTTCACCCAACATGTGGTCTACCAAACGTCTGCAAGTTTTTAGCCATTACGTCTTTCATTTTCCGGCTTTCATGTTTCATATGTCAGCTAATTGAGTGATTAAGTCATGATGGGTATTAGCAACTGACAGGAACATTTGTTGTAACCAGCAACTCAAATATCAAAGATCAACAAATCACAAGCAGGTGTTTTGGTAGGCGATTTCCCATTCAAACGACCCAACATATATCAAGTCGAGAAAAAAATCAGGCAATTTAATCCATTTAATGGAAAGCAAACTTTCTGGGAAACGGCAATCAGGCACTTTCCATAATCATTAATGATTAGGTACATATGCTATCATAAATACCTTTATAAACACAAAAGCTGCCATTTTTACGCAATGCAGGGCAAAAAATACATACATACGCCAAAAGAATTTTAACATAAGCAATGAAGCTTTTGTGTATATAACCTTCACAATAATTATCCTGCTCACCACAGGAAATTTTTACAAACGTGCCAAGCTGCGTTATATATATGTAGATATATGGTCTATTACATGTTCATCAGCTCAGCTCACCCAACTTTTCGGTTGCGATATCTCCTAGATTGAGAAATCAGTCAGTCGTAAGCACTTAATTGTTGACTATCAAAAATTTGGAAATGTTGAAAATGGTTTATGCAATCAGCATGCTTGCTAGTCTGTCCCTGGAAGGTATTGTTGGATTTTGTTAAATCTTAGAATTGGCAATTGAACCTAATGGTTTCGATTTCGAATATGCTCTGTGACTTCTCATAACGGTGCATTACACCGTTTTATTGTAAAAAAATAATACTTTTTCTTCTTCTACACAATGCACCCTTTTGTAAATCGCAATGAAAACATTGTTGGTTAACAAACTTCTTACTTAAACAGAAGCCTTACATATATATTATGTGTAATCACAATAAAATAAAACGGTGTAATCCACCTTCGTGAGAAACTACGGAGAGCATATCACAATAATGCGTTGGCTATTTACCTATTTACTTTCCGGAAAATATTACAAA
>JAHZNE010001227.1:0-23160 GCA_027744055.1 Callyntrura sp. NNG-2020 | reverse complement strand
AAAAGTTTGTTTTTCACGATGGGGAAATTTACGCAGAGTTTTCTGACGACGTTATGCATAGGTAATTAGAGATTTTATTTATTTATTGCATGCCTTCCAACTACAACAAACAATGTAATTTCTGCATGCGTAATGAACAGAGTCAACGAATATTTTTCATTGGAAGCAAAATGCGTGCATCATCATCAGCAGCAGCAGCTGCTTTTTAAAGTTTGTAGCAGCTCCTCTTCTCCCTTCTTAATATCTACCTGTTTAATGCACCAAAAGCTCAACGTGATACATCACAAAACATTATAAATGAAACATTTTAAGGATTTTTCTATCAAATAAATGCCAGTGCATTGCATGAATGTACATATTCTGAACAGCAGCAACAACAACCAAGCATTGCAATGGTTTTTAGTTGCCGTTTAATTCCGGCTTTCTCTCTCCTTTTCCTCCTGTCACCCTGTCCGCTTTGGAATGACAGAGTGGGTTTTTTCGCTGACTTGAGAGGAATTACTGAAGTATATTTTTTATACATTTCCTATTTCTCCCTTGTATTTTTTTTATAAATGAGAAAGGAAATTCCTACTGTATATTTCAATGAAAGCTTGTGTTGTTGTGGGTTTTAGAAATGTAGTCTATTTCCTTTCATCTTGGTTGTTCTCAGCTAGTTGGCGGTGTTTCTCTAAGGTTTGAATATCCTCAAACCATTACTGTTTGGAGGGCTACTATAACCTTACATGTGAATGTGACCATATTTATACAACATTTTGATAACGATGTCAACTACATGCTTGATTGATAACACAGTACAATGACACTAGAGTGAAGGGTAAGTCAAAGTTACAATAAGTCATTATTACAATAGAGTTCCAACGATGATCCAACAAATCATTCATTTTCAGCAAGATGCTGTTTCCTGGCACTTGGCACACAACAAATCCAAGCAGTCCCAAAAATTATAAAAATGATTTATGCTCTAGCAACGCTTAAGTCCTAATCACTCCCTTCCGCTAAAGAACTAATAGCAGTTCTAGTTGTGTTTCAGTCCCCAGCAGCATTACCGAATTGAGTCTATTCACTTCATAAATGGGCAAGATTAGGCATGCAATGATCGGTGAAAATGGTACAGCAACAATGAAAATGAAAAGTGGTAAAACAAAGTAGTGTACAGAATACATATTGAACGGTGGTTTTCAAACTCAATTTCACTTCAACTCCGTCATCAAATTTGGAACGGCTGCGGCTTAACTGCGTGAACAGAGCCGGTATTTTGTTACAATTTTGCTTTGTGAAAAATGGGCATACAATGCAAAGTTAAAAAGTAGGCGACACAAACAAAATAGGCTTAAGTGCTGTGTTGGGAGTAAAATACGTCATCATATTGAGAGTGTTTTCTCTGCGCTTCAGCCCTCGAATTGTGCAAACTAAGGTACATTTTCCACCTACATCTTTCTTTCCCATTTTGTGTACTGTTTGGCGGAAGCAGAAAAGGGCGGAAATCGAAACTGGTGTTCGGAAATGAAAAGAAAGCGAGGGAGAGAGAGTAAAAAATATTAATAGAAGCGGATACTGTGATCTAAAATAACGAAAAAGAAAAACAAGCCGAAACTAGAATATTCAAGTGTTCCATTGTAAAAAAAGAGAAAGTTTTAAGCTAAAGCATATACAAATTGTAGGGAAACTACCTTGAACACCAGGCGGCATTTTCAGATTTCCGGGTAACGGGACATTCTATACACAAAGGCGAAAGTCCTCTCTTATACAACTTTCGTACGAATACATTGTATTGTGAGTTTTATGCTGGTACTGGCATTGTTAATGGATCAATTGATGAATATGCGTAAAATCTTACTTTGGCATTATTAACACAAAAATACACTTCAATCTCTGCGCGTAATTTTTGTTCTGGTTAAAGTTTTTTGCCCGCCAATACATTATTTGCAATATTTCTTCCACCTCCACCTGCGTTACATTTTTCCTGCTTCCTTTTACCTAACCTAACTGGAAGGAAATTTCGGCGGTCTTTATACAAGAACGCTAACACTATAAAGAAATTATTAGATGCATATGCTGATGCGTCATACTTTTCCATCAGTTTTTTTCCTTTTGTCTTAGAATAAGCTTGTAGATCTTTTCTACCTCGCAGACGCATAGACTCCCAAATTAAGCAGGAAGGCTGGCTGCGGCAAGAGAACGTTAACTTGGCAGTGGTAATACAGAAACAATAAGAAGTAATGTTCTTAAACCTTTTATTGCCTTCTTCATCACAATCACAGTCATAAGACGGGAAATATGTGCTTCTGGAATAGGGTGGGCTACTTATTATCGTGTAGTACAACAAACACCTCTGGGAGTATATAGATAATTTGGAAAATGTGTGCCTTTCTTCGCATTCTAAAAAAGAGAAGAAGCTCGGGTGGTTTTGCATACCATCACCATCATCATCGCCCGTAAAAGCCAATTCATTAGAATACGGGGAGCCTGAGCCACTTCTCCATGCTCCCGTTACATAGAGGGAAGAGGCAGCGAAGCAGTGAGAAAAATAGTAATAATGCTGAGCTTTGCAGCTTTCGTAAATATTCATATTCATTAAGCAGCTGAAAACAGCAAAAACCAAAGACGATAAAAAATCTTACTTTCTTTTTTCAACACACACAAAACCGCCCGAATAAGCAGAAAAGGTGTAGGTACCAGCCCATATATACATAATGACCGTTTTTTGTCTAGGTGAAGCATGCCATGTACCTATGCGAAGAATAATAACGAGACGCAATTCCGTTGACCAGGTGGCGGCATATTTTCCCGTTTTCATAGAATGTAATTCACTTTCAACCGAATGGGAATTTTTATGTGGTTCCTTCTCCTTCAGGTTTTGTAATCTTAATGCGCAGACTTTTTTAAGACTTTTTCGTGTAAAACGAGAAATGAAAAGTATAAAAGGGAACAAAAGGGGAATTTAGAGTGTTGAGGGGCCGTTGACTGTGTGGGGTGGGGAAGATATGAATATAAAAATATGACAGCCGAGGTAAATATATATATGTGCATTTATCTCGCCCATTACATGCATAGTTGTCTGGTGACTACGGTATATACAAGTGTGCAGAAACACATTTTTACTTTCCTTTTAGCATGCAAATTTTTTCTCTCGTTAACCTTTCCTTTAGAATAAAAAAGCAAAAAAAAATCGACGCTATTTTCTCTCCTCTATCAACCAAGTCGAACTAATAATTCTTTTTTGCAAAATGTGAATTCATAACTTTTCAGGCTGGTTCGTGACTTTTTGCGTGTATAATTACGGCAATGTGTGTGTGTGTGTGTAATTTAAATGGGTGGTATTGATACGTTTGTACCTCATATGGAGTTTAGAGCATTGTACTTTCCCCGTTGATTGAACGTGTGGGAAGCAAGGTCAAATTAAACTAATATGGGCAACGAACACATTGGTTATGGTGGTAAATATTGAAGCTACACTCATGTAGGTATGAAGTGTGAACGACATTTTTCATTCGTTCTTTTAGAAAAAAGGCTAGTTTCTTCGTGACGTTTTGGTGTACTTAACCATGGTCTCTGGGGAGTTTTCGCAATGCCCACACTTTTTTTCTCCACACTTCCCGGAACTGGGTGGCTTGAAGTGGGAAAAGGTCACAATGATTACGGTTATATAATAGCAAAAATTCTTAATATTATTAATTGCGTGTAGGAGTGGTACACAAATAATATGAAATAAAACGGACGTTACCGACATTGGAAGCTTTTGTTAAAACTAAATGGCCAGTTTCTGGGTGAAATTAAATAATGTGCATGCATTAGATGCATAGGTGGGAACCTCAATCATTATAAAAAGAACCCTAACCCTAAGCAATTCAGTAGAGAAACGATATGCACACGAATATTAATAAAAATAAAATAACCGGTGCTGTCGATAATAATTTTTCCATGTGAGTCGTATTCATTCTCCTGGAAGGTTGGGAAATTCCCTTCTCAGCCCAACTCGACTTAATGCAAGTCGGAGTACATAAATCATCAAACTAAAGCAAAAAGTTGAAAAAGTCGGAAAATGTAAATCACGCAAAATTTTTCAGGGTTTTCAAAATGGTCGGTTTTCGCAATTACGTATAAGCACACATGCCCTATCTCAAATGCTATCTTACTTTTTAAACTTTTTTGATATGTACAAATTGCAATAAAAGCATAAAGAACGGATCAAGTAACTTCATTTGTACAATTTGTACTATAAACTTACTGCTGTCTCCCCTTTACATACAATTTCTAACCAGTGCATCTGCATGAAACTACAAATGAACCACGTCCGCTTCAGTAAGCATATTTTTAATATGGAAGACTACGTATTTTCTCCTCAGTTTAGATGTACCTACCAAACCACAACAAAAATGTTTCCCCCTCGTATTTATGCATCAAAGCATAAAACACTCAAACTATAATAAATTGTAGTTCAAAAAAGTAGGTTCATATATCTACATACGTAGGCACAACCACACCATACCTACCTAAGTAACTCGTAACTTTTGTATTTATCCAACGGTTTTTTCCAAGTTAGATAAACAGGTTATAGCAACTTCCCCGAAAATTGGTGACCGTTGGATTGCTTACTTAAGTAAATATGGTTTATAGATTACACGACTCCGACTCGATACACATGTCATGTCACGATATATATTATATATATACCTACATACTTTAATGCACACACATTTAGTAGTAGATAAAACACACAAACATAACAAACTGTGTGTGCCTGTTGTAATAGATGCTTACTTGTGTTTATTTTGTTATACTCCAACTCCTGTCTTGACTAGTGTAGTTGGGGATGTTTTTGCACGCAATCCTTTAATCGCATTAATGGCTTGTCCATCCACTTTAGCCACTTCGTATCCAGCCAAACAGAGAAAACTACATCTATACCTATTAGTTAGTCATACGGTTTGTATATTAAATGGAAAAGCTTATCGTACCTAAGTACACGCTCTAGGAAAAAAAGTGCGCGGGTTGTTGTTGGTATTCTCCTTTTTTCCTGTTGGCCATCATCATGACATGAGCCAGTCGAAGAGAGAAAAAGGGTTTTCACGAACGCAGAATGCTTGATTATTATTAAGCTCTCTCTCTGCTTCTTATTCGTTCCCGGCAAGAAAGAAAGTTGGCGTGAACTCTTTTCACTTGCAAGGTTTGGAGGAGGTGTTTACTTATGTATTTTACGGTTTTATTTGTTGTTTTTATCCCCGTACTCTTTTCCTTATGGGTTTTTCTTCTTTTTTTGTTTTTTTTGTGGTAACTTTTTTTAGTAGTGCTGACATTGGCACTTCGTTTAGAGTTTAATTTCCCCCCTTCCGAAACAAATCAGGTTTATACTTGATCCCGTGTCAAAAAGGATGATATTGATGACGATATGGGTGGGGGATTAGTAATTGCAGGTTTTTGTTTGCTGTATTTTTTTTCAAGGTCAAATATATTTTCCGTCAGTGCTGACAGAAAAATGAAAATGTATGCAGGAAAGAGACGGGGTTCCCTCGTAAATTATTCCTTTCTGTGCATAATGCTATCTGAGCCCAGATAGTATGAAGGTTGTATAGGTAATTCTGTTTGTATTTATGCTCTTATTGATTTGTTGTACAAAAATGTGACCGGTTGTACACGCAATAGCCAAACCATACGTCAGTTGGCCTTCTTGTTGCAAGGTGATCCAAATAGCGTTGGTGTACACGTAGGGAGAAGTTTTAGCAGCAGTAGAGGCGATTTTGAAAATAGGAACGTATTGCCATCTTAACTGTCGATTGTCGATCTTTTTTACAGGATGTCGGTAATGGGAAAAGTTTAGTTCGTACTTTTTACTTTTCACGGTCACTGGCAGACACGCGTAGACAAACACACCCGTGTGGGGTATTAAGAGAGAAAACGTAATCGAGACGTTGCATGATTAAAGTACCGCAGTCATTCCTTCTCTGAGACGGACTATCAACAATATCAATTGACCTTTACGATGCTATTTATTATGCGCGGGTTATGAACGTCGTCGAAACAGGAATGGGAAAAGCTTTTTTGTGTTCCAATATTTTATTTTCATTGATGTAGGAATCTTAATACTAACTATAAGCAATAGACGGGCCATGATAAGGTTTTTACTGCGATGCAGAATGAGCATTATATTGCTTCCTACTGCATCTGTATGTATGTCGTTATTCATAAATCAGGACCAGCGGTACTTTCTAAGGATACGATTTTATTAAGGAAATGAAAAAATACATGGACCGTTTAAAAATTCTTCAAAAGTTTTTTGATATGCTGCGGTACACGTATGAAACACAATTTATTCTACAATGCGTTTTTAATTGATATTGGAACACGAAAAAGGATTTTAAATTGCCATCAATAAAGTCAATAAAACGTCAAAGACAACACTGAAAACTTATCATTACGACAATTTAATTGATGCGTCAGGGAAAGGTGACATGAATAGGAAGGACGTTTGACGTTTGAAAAACAATCGTTTAAGCGGTGTTTATTTTTAACAATTGTGTGTAATTTCGCATGCTTGTGTGAACCAACCAATATTATTACTGTTCCATAACATTGATGAAAGTAAACGATCGGATAAAGGGTTAATATGATTACAATAGGCTTTCACAACTGCCTATATATTCATGCGTTTGCCTTCAAATTACATAAAGTATTCAAAGTGCACACACAACAACAAAAAGTGACACTACATTTTTACAGCTTTTGATAAACCTGACCAAACCTTGCAGCTAATAATACCCTAGAACATTTTTAGGTCGCTCAACTCCAACTTTATATTGGCATTACAAGTGGGTAGTATCAGGGAATATATCAGGAAATGGAATCACACCGCAAAACCGGCTCGAGTTTACCAGTAATGGTATAGCTGTACACTGAAACAGTGTTGTTGTTGGTGTTGCTTTCTTTTTCTGTCTTGCTTTCCCGAGAACGAGAGAAAATCTGCTTTTCTTGTGAAAAAAAGAGTGAAAGGGCCGAGGGTTCATATGGTTTTCTTTCAGGGAAATAACCACAAGCGTAAATGGCCACTTTATTTTTACGAGACGATTTGCAACTTTAGCACATTATGTTTGACACTTGTACTTCTCACTCACTCTTCTTTTTCTCCTTTCTGCCCTGTTTGCTTACTTCAATAAAATTCTCAGATTCTTTTACTTTTCCCCTCTCGCTTTCTCTCCGCGCGTCTTTCTTTCTTTCGTTTCCCTTTATTTTTATGCAGTCTGCCTCCTGCCATTCCCTGCATCAATTCATTCATTCATTCACTCATACACAAGTGTGCACTCGTACAATTTCATGTGTGATGTGAAGATATAATGCATTCCAAGAAATCCTGCACCCATCACATTACATCTCTTTCTTCTACACCTATTCAAAGAGACACAAACCTTTTTTGTCACTGGAGACCATTAAGGTTTATAAAAGTCAAAAAAGAAAAAGAAATCCTTTCCATTTCATCAAAAATATTCTACCGAGAAGTGCATGGACTCTGGGTGTAGGGCTATGCCCAGATTTACATTTTTATTATGGTTTCCGCCACATAAGAAGCTCACTTTCTTCCTAAAAAGAATTCTGGGTACAAAAAAACCTTTCATATATATGATTTCCCTTATTTCTTTTGTACGAACGCCAAGCCGGTGATTGACTAAGCGAATTGTAAGCTTCTAACAAACAATCCCATTATCATACGAAGCGCCCCCACAAATCGATTTTAATTTCTTCCAAGAAACCACTCTGTATCCTTATCATCCTCACCTCACCACTTTTAATATAATTGATGGCCGACTGTTGTTGCAGTTTGTTGCTGATTGCGTGTGCAGACGCGTATGATGTACCTATAACTCTGCTTTTCTATGGGCTTCCACTCAAAATCATGCCCGCCTTGTTGTGCTGTTTGTGAACCAGTTCACGTAACTTTTGAACTTGACATGACAATAATGATTCCCTATTATTACATTTGGCTTCCGCCTAGTCTTGTTTTAGTAGGTATAGTCATCCTCCTTCTTTTTTCCTTTCTCTCAGCGTTCCCCCAAATTGATGTAGTGTAACGTACGCGGCTACTTGTGTGTGTGTGTACAACTTTAGGCACATCTCCTACACCCATCAACTTCCCCCTTTTCTCTTTGCGTATTACCTCTGCTGCTGCTGTATATATTATTATCTTTCGTGATGCACGTACAAATTCTTCTCCATTTATGGATATTTGTGACAGGGGTGATAAGCAGTTGCGAGGTAAACCCGGGATGCGTTTGAGAGAGTGTGGAAAGCTAAAAGAATACATATTACATGGCGCTTTTCCACTTGAACAAAGTGAAGTAAAGATATTTACTCCGAAAAATACATACGTATGTTTTGTAAGATTGCATGCACGCTCTTTTTCGTGAAACACGGATTTTCTCCGGATATTTCCTGACAGTTTCCCTCATTTTAAGGTGGTTTTCCTTCAGCCATTCGTCATCTCTTCCCCACCCTTTCTCCATTTGGGAAAACCTCACTCGGTGGACGACACGAAACAACTGTGAAAATCTTTTTAATCACGTATTTGACATGTGGAAAGTGTATAAAAGTGTTATGCTGTGTACTCAAAAGAGATTTTCCCCTTTCCGTTGTAGTCGCGAGTGAGAAGGAGAGAAAGTATGAAAGAGAACACCTGTAATACTTATTTTCTGTCAAGTTTTCATTTTTCATGCACCATTTTCACTCCGCGTCCTTCCGTCACTCACACCACAATTGGGACGCGTTCTGTCAAAGGTGCATAAACTGCTACCGATGTCACAAATTCGATATTTACTTATCCGTCCTTTGTGTTTACAAATACCTTGAAGAATTTTTACCCTGTAATTTGTAGAAATTTTGTTTTTTTCTTGCGTGAATTCTGACAAAACTTGTCTCGCTCACCAATAACAAATGTGTAAAATGAAGTGCAGCATGTACAGCCTTTTAATAACAAGAAAACAACCGTTGTCCGCCCGCAGATTACAAAATGTTTCTGTAGTCGCAGCTGGCGTATTGGTTTTGGCTGTTTGTATTTCGTATTCCTCTGTGTTCATTCATGCACAACTGCATGCAAAGCATGTACCCGCGAGTGTGTGCTAGAAGGTATGTTCAAAACAATATATGTGCACTTCCTGGCAAGCATACAACGTGGCTCAATTTTTTTTATCAGCGGCAGCAATACAAACAAAAAACCACACGTAAAACGAGCCAGACAGAGAACAGGATACACGCAAGCATGCACCACCAATATGGCATCAGGAAATGAGAGTTCATTTTTTCAGATTTTACAATGTTTTTAAACCATGTGGTCCTGCAAAATGTATGTTGGTACTCTTTTGCATGGCTTTACACGGAGAAAAAACTTTACGATTATGATCACGACGACGATTATGACGGCAGTGGTGGTGGTGGTGTAGGTGCACGGGCGACGACAGGAAAAATGCACGTACTTTGTCCACATGCAGTATGTAACAACAATAACTAGGAGCGGTACACTCGCCCTCTTTTTCCCTTTATTTACGCTTGTCCACGTAGGCCTGTTTGTAGTGTGCCAAATAATAAAAAACATGAATATAAAAAATTGCCGGGGTATAAAAGCCCTGGTGGGGGTTGTTGTATGTTGTGATGCACACGCCACCGTGGCATTGCATAAAAGGAAAATTGTGTCGAGTGTCGATACTTATCCCGTTTCATCGTTATAAGGTGTTTTCATACATACATGCGTGTAGTACTACACGTTTGTGATTCCACATAAACGCGACATTGCTATTTTTGCTGCTGATATTTTCGTTATTTTCGTTTACTTCCCCGTATGTTTTTGTCTGTAGTCTTGTGAAGGAATTCATATTTCAAAGACTTTGGAGTCAAAATTGTTCGCTATCTTAATGACTCTCTAAAGTATGAGCCTTTTTAGAGGAAATGTGGTTTATGACTGTTACGTTCCGTTTGAAAGGAAGAAAATGGGGAAGTTGGAAGTTGGTTGAACACGTATCATTCTCTCTCTCTCTCGGTTGTGTACAATAAATAGCACGACGACGACGACGCAACATCAACCACAACAGCAATATCGCAACGATGATGTTTATGACGGCAGTGGTGGTGGTGGTGATGATTAATTTTTCTACCGAGAAACAAGAAAAGGTATGGAAGCTTTTAAAATAGAAACAGGATGAAAAACACTTTTCCACTTTCTCTTAATTTTACCCTCGACACACCTCTCTGGTATTGGGTATGTGGTGTGTGTAGTGGTGGTATTTATTATTACGACTTTGAGCGACAGTGAAAGAGAGGCGCATTTTGAAAGCATATATTTTCTTTAAATAAATACGAAAAGAGTGTCGGTTGTACCAAAGGAGGCATGTTTATTAGTCATTACGTAAAACTATTAAAAATGTTTTGTGTGTGAGTGCGTATCCTTCAATTTCATCAAGTCACCGCACCGCGACAAGAAGGAAAATTACAAGTGTTGTAAATAAAAGGGAAAGTTGGAAAGCTGTCTTTTTTACGTTGCCTTTTTATCTGTTTTCAGGCATGGTATTTTCAGCAAGTATTCGTGAAATGCAAAAAGTGTCACTGCCATATGTACCCTCATATAAATGCGCATATATATACTTGTCACAAGGAGACGCAGAATTTTGATTCTAGTAGTCTACTCCATACATGCAGTGTCAGGGTTGGCATTGATCATATTGCAATTGCAATAATTTATTGGTGGAGATAGCACAGCAGGAGCATGGTCATCATGAATCATGATAGGATTTCAAGTACCATATACTATCGCCATCCAACTCCAGCAGATTCCAGGCAAGCGGAAAAGAAAGTCAGGCAAGCGGAGAAAGCTGGACAGTATGCCTAGTACACAAAGCCAGTTAGTTTTAGCTTTTTTGTAGAAAACAGCAAAGGAGGGAACAACGACAGAGAAAAACAGGCGTTTTCTGGTAACACAAGGCCCAGAAACTCATTCACGTCGATATCTCTCCTTGTGCGCGTCTATCTCTCTTGACATACTTTATGTAATTCTAATAATATGTAATCTGAATAGGAGACATTATTTTTATGCCATTCCTCTCTTTTTCTTTCTATTTTTCGGGGGAGTGCAGAGAGTGGGAGTGCGTGTGCCAAACATACATGCCAACCAGGAGCCACTTGCAAGGAGAAGAATGGTTTTCCAACTTGTGAATGCCCGGAATGTTCCTCCGACTACGACCCAGTTTGTGGCTCCAATGGGATGTCATATCAGAACGAGTGTCGACTGCGATTGGAATCCTGTACAGCTAATGCCTCCATTCAAGTGATGTACACCGGGCTGTGCAGTAAGTGTAAAATATTACAAATGCCGACGGAAAAGTACAAAACAAAATTTATGTATGACAAACATATTTTGTATATCCAAACCAGCGTGGATCTTCTATATGTGTCCTTATTCGTTAGATAGATACTAGGTACATGCATTTCACCGTACAGTCAACCATGATACAATTATAGGAAGCTTATTTACTTTAATATACTGTCTTGTCTTATGAATGTGTACATATTTTTTCCTTTCGGGATTCTCCCAAGTGGCACCATCCTGAAAAAAGGAAATATATTTACATGTCGTCAGACAGTCAAGTTAAATAAGGTATTGTTACACAACAGTTTCGTTTATAAACTCTTTGATGATTTCTCCTTCCGTCAGTTCTTTAGGGACAACAAGCTAGTGTATCTTTAGTAAACACGAAACACAAAGTTACCTAACCAGTCGTACATCAGAAGATATTTAGTAGGTCGGTCATGTGGTGTGACTATGTAAATAGAAGTGGCGCCCCTTTAGGAGTGATGCGGATTTCCCTTTTCAACATAAAATCAAGGCAAATAAATGATCGCGTTTTTTTAAAGTCCCATATGAGTAGGCTGTGTAAGCAACCTCTCTGCGTGTTCATAATTCACCTCAACAAACCAACCTACAAAAGCAGAGAGGACGGCGACGACGACGGCGCATATTAGTTAAGGTCCAACGAACCGAATCTTTCTCAACACGACATCCTACATATGACATGATGTGGCATATTTAGTGCATAGTAAAAACAGGGGTAACGTGTGTGTGCGTACTTATGTTGACTCCTGCACGAGATCATTATTATGCAATGTATTATTTGGGGTTTTCATGACTCATGAAAAACTTATTGTTTAGTAGTGCTCCGAATCGGTGTGTAAAAAAGTAAGAGAATCGTAAAACGTACAACCTTGAGATAATCATGTAATTAATCTAAACATACACAAAAAATAATGCTTCGCCTGCATTATTTCTTCAAAGGAAAGTTGTGTATTTCGAATTTCGACGGAACAATCTACACAGTAGTAAGCGTAGCAGTAGTACTTTCTCATTTTAATTCGTACTAAATAACACAGTTTTGCGGCAGCTGTATTTACATTTTAGGAATTATAATTACTATTTTAGCATCGTAAAAATATCAACCTGATAAGTTTTCCTCTTAAAATAAAACTAGTAAGTAACCCTTACAAAGGTCAAAATCCCAAACTTTCTCTTTCTCACCGATTCGGTTCGTGTTTATAATGTTCAGATGAAAATGAAAAATCTTGTGTAAAAGTAATTAACATATAATCATTTTTAACTATACCAAAATCACAAGCATTTTCTTTGCTTCTTTCAAATGGTACGGCACCGTAGCAGACAAATGACAAAACGTCGTGTTTACCGTCAATCAAGTAGGGACCTAGCCAATAGTACCTACGAACTACAAAATTAGAACGATTCGATAGGTATTTAATTGTATTTTATTATAATTAGCTAAGAGAGAATAGTAATAATTAACAAATTAACTGAATTATTCATAAAGAATAAATTAACTTTCTCATTTAGCATTCACCTGTGTGTGTGTTTACACCGCCGCGTAGATATTGTTTAGTAATGATGCTAACGGCAGCTCTGCAGTAAGCATCGTTTTGAAATCAATGAATTGACAACTGACAAAACGCGCTTTTTGCGCAACTTGCTTTCGTGATTGTGATTGTAGTGCGTTGTTGGAAGCAGCAGCATAATTCACTAGATAAAATTATTGGTAAAAGTAAAATTGTGGTGTCATTTACTTATATTCGACATTCTCTCTCTGTATTTTGCTACGTTTTGGAGTAGTAGTGTTCAATATTGCTGTCAAGTATAATGCCTTACGTTTTCATGTTGAAAATGACGGTGTTTAAACTTTGAAAACATTGTTCCTGTCAATCAATTCGTTCGTTTGTTGCCTATTCCTTTGTTTTCCATACTTGCGGCTGGCCTAGTAATTTTGCTTTGGAGGTCTAGAAATAAACACTAATAAAAAAACACTAAAAAAATTATTTTCGAAAGGGGACTGCAATAATAATATTAATTGCTTACTTACGACGTGAATGACATATCATTGTCATTTTTGAAAAGCATGGCTTTCAAACCTTTATATGCTTGATCAGTATAATAATTATGTTTTTAGTTTTAACTCCCACGATTTTACATTGAAATGAGTATAAACTTCAACGTTGTTAGTTTCCCTGTTCATATTTTATTTACGATTTCAAAAGACGAAATGACATTTTCGTGTCTTGAGTTTATGACTAAAAAACTTTACACATTTGGCAAGTTTAGTTAGCTTACTACTTACTACTTATACTTACTACCCTCCTCTCGTAGGATTCGGATGTGTGTTTTGGTAATTACAAAAGTGTTCCAATGTCTACTTTATTATTGCTCCTTTTTAACTTTCACATTAACAGATGGTTTCTTGAGTAGTTAATTTGATTAACTTGAGGATATGTTTTTGCTTCTTTCCTCTTTGCAGATCTATTTCGTGATTTTAGCGGTGACGGTAAGAACATATTTTGAAACAAACGCTATATTAACCAATATTTCCATTTTCACCACTACTGCACACACTTTCTCCACTTATATTCTTGTCTCAACTCTTTGGACAAAAGGGAAAAAACAATACAAAAGTCAGTTTGCTGAATCCACATCCATATATTCACGAATGACTGATGGAATGAAATGCTTGTTTTTTTAAGGTTCCAATGATTCCAACAAGTATTGTTTTAACAGCCGCTGCAACGCTGCAAGTATTCACTCTCTATGTGTGTTCGTGTTTCACTTTTTTCTTATTTAAAATTTATTACTTTTGTATGTTCGTATGATGTACACGCCAATATTTACGTATTTGTGACAGCTAAAATCATTATTGTGCTCAAGGTTAAAAAACCGTCACGTCGGCACTATTTTGGGTCATTCATTGATCAATGATCAGTATTTGTACCACGAACCTCATTATAATTTCCGTCATAATACCAAAGCAATTAAAAATGTAATTATTTTTTTGCTGAAACGGTTAAAAGAAAAAACGGTTTTCGAGTCCGTTGAAATGACATTTCTTCTAAATTTTTAAATTCTACTCATTGACTTTTGACCCTACGTTTTGGACGATACTTGTTATTTAGAAACTATTTGTTTTTTAAGCGAAAAAAAACCGTTTCATAAAACGTAAAACCTTTCTAAATGACGATTTTTTTACTTTGAGCAAAGAAAACAATGTATTCTTCGCAAACACTGCACAATGAATTGGGAATGCAGCACATCACGTTCAAGAGAAAATATGTACATACAAACTCCATTCGGTCTTGTTTTAACCTGCCTCGGAATTCATTCCAACCATTTTCAACAATGAAATCGCAGACTTTTTTGCAACATGTTAGTAATCAAATGTACTGGACTTTTAATGTGCCATAATGAACTTTAAAAACGTAGCTGTAAGCTCCCCAATACAGTCTACTGAGGGAAAACTATTTTAAACTCAGGCCCCGTTACTGGAAAATAAATTCTTCTCATATTTAAGCATAAATTGGTGTGCCATGTCCTTGTAACGTGAAATATGTTCTTATTGGTTTGAATTACTTAACTCTCCTTCTGAGGTACGAATCTCAAAGGATGCATTTTGTTGCGTGCAAGAAAATCTTTTATATACGCCTTTATTGGAATGAAACTCGACGAAAGTTTTACATGAAAATGTACGACATGTGTATGCCTTTTTAATTTAACAGTCAAAACAGTAATTGTGTAGTAGTGTGAGTGCTTGCTATTAGGTTTAAACAAAATGTGCTCTCTGTTAATGCAAATATACATTTTTAAGTTTGAGTAGGTAGTGTACCCCCCTCCAAGAACACTTCACGTTTGCCGTTATTTATAATGTATGTAGCATGATTTATGTTTTTCTTATACTTTTGCACTTGTCAAAGTATCTTTAAGACATGTTGGTCCGAATACGAACTGCTCCTGACGTTTTTCGTTTTCGTTATTTGTAGAAATGTAAAAGCTATGTAGTAGTAGTATAGTAGTAGTAATAGTATTGCACGGTTCCGTAGTAAAAAAATAAATGGGAAATGTCTGCGACGCACTGAACAGTGCCTGCTCATGTAAAAATAAAAACAATTTAAGCAAATTAATTTTCAAAATTGCGTGCGTACATGTGTAACTCACTTCTCTCTAAAACACAAAACAATAATGATAATATCCTAATTATTGTAATGCTATAAAACAGCATGGGGCTATACGCTACATTTTTTTGCAATTTTAGATGGATGTGACCAGAAACAGTGTGACTTTTACTCTGTTTGTGAAGCCGACATTTCCGGACCGAAATGTTTGTGTCCAGCCAATTGCAGCGCGGAGGTATGATATCTTTGGACGATATTATGTGATTATCAGGATCAGGGTTTCATTTTCATTCATTTAATTTGAAGATACATGCTTTGTAACGTTTTCAGAAAGTTTGCAATAAAATGACGAAACACATTTCCTTTCTCGTTTTAGATGCATTCACCATTTACCTTCTTGTAACTTTTGATCGTTCTTTCTAAAAAGTCGTTCTTTGTCGTTTTGTTTTTATGTACAATGTTGTTAAGACTGCCTCCCTGTCGACGACCCCCGTCTGTGGTACGGATGGAGAAACGTACGAGAATGAATGCGAGCTCCGGAAATCAGCTTGTCGTCAACAGAAGTTTGTTATGGTCGCTAGCAAAGGACACTGCGGTAAATAATAAAACGAGAAAAAAGTTTCAGTATAAAAATGTCGAGTTCCTTTCACATTTCCCCATTTTTATTAGAGTATTATCAATGCAGTTACTAGAATGCCCAAAAACTTCATTGGCCGTTGTCTTAAAGCTAATATATAGCTTAACAAAATGCCACTGACCTAATCGTATACAAGTGAACTTACAATATAGTCTGTGTGTAATGCATTTTATAAATTCTCTTTTGTTGAGTTAGTATCATCATGAAACATTCATTGCATTTTAAATCCCATCATAAAATTGTTCTGCCAATCTTCACCGTTTGCTGAGTATAGCTAATATGCACGCATATAGTAACTCTAAAGTACAGCTTTAACAAAATGTACGGTAGGTGATTAAGATTACGCATTAAAACGATCCCACAAAACTAATCAATACGATTATTTTTCAGCCAACCTTTATCAAAACGAACACGCCGTTCTCTAAAAGCAGCAATTATATCATAAAAAATTAACACACTAGCTGCTGCATTAGAGTTCCACAATGTTCAAGATCATGCACCTGTAATTTGCCATGCGATTGTTTACACCTCACCAGCCATCATCATCATCGCCTATTTACATTTTTTAAACTCCAGCCTTCACGTTTTATGTTAGCTCAGTTAGCTGTATATTGCATTACTGTTTTTGGAAATATCATAAGCGTATATTTTTATATGGGCATTCTTCTTCTTCTTTTACGATGGTACTGAAAAGAAAAGTTTGTCGGCCCCTATATCTAATGAATTTATGCACCAAACGGACGTCAGCATTGTGTCATACTTTGCCAATAAAATCTGTCTCTCGTATTCTCTTTGAAAGCGAAATCAAAGCGCATGTAATTAGTTACAAACCATATTCGCAGCAGGCAGCCTTCAAATCCAAAAAAGAAATCACAAGCTCCTTTTACTTTGATGATCAAACTTTTTATTGCACACTGCACACTTGCGTATTGTCGTAAGGCCATATAATATACCACTTTATCAGTGCAGCAAACTTTTTTGATTTAATATTCGAAATTAACTGCCAAACTTTTTTAAGAGAGAAAGCAGATGGTTCACTCATTCTGTCTCTTGGCCGTTATGTGTGGATGCGTTGCATACTACTCTCATCCATAAGCTTTTTATTCCCATCCGAAAGCGAAAGTTGATTTTGAGTTTTTGTCTGAGAGCTGATCCGAAAATCCGAACAGTAACTAATGCGGGTGCAAGCAAGATACAGGGAAATAGGAAGTAAAAGCAGAGAATATAGCAGAACAGTGGGAAAGGTGCACGTGACAAGGAAGACATGACAGATTTGAGTATGATGGAAAGCACAAATACGTGTAAGCATGAGAAGTAAACTAGTGTAATAGGTTGTTCTATAATAGAATTTGTATAAGGAGCACTAATACAGGGACACATGTTCATCATCCGAGACTTCAGGGGAAAAATCACCTCTGATCACAAATGTTTCTCTTCAAACGAAAATCTCTCGTCAGTGCAGTGCACGCATTCCGGAAAAGAACACTTTTCATTTGATTGAAAAATGAATTCCATTCGGGCTGCTTTGACTCTCATTGTAAGCAGTGGGGTAACTTATCATATCATGAACATGTGGGCTTTTTGCACTGTCAAGGCTAAAACTACACGTGTAGACGGATAAACCTACAACATAATTTTACATATTTAATTCATGCATGTATGCGTGTTTCTGTCCATATACGGACATAACGGCAGGCAAAGTGAAAACCCATCATCGTCATTCCTATTTATATCCGGATCTCCTCCTGTCATCCACAAAAACGTGTGGCATTGAAATATATGATTGGTAGGGGTGCAAAACGAGTCCATAAAGCACGCGGCATGGCGCAAACAAAAATGCATTTAAATGTTCCCTATACGCATTACGCATTAGTAGATGTGTGTGCCTGTGTGAATATTGCACGACAATCACTTTTTAAATGTGTATACTTTTCATGCCATTATAATAGGGTAGAAAATATAGTAAGCTAAGCGCCCAGTACCGCACATTATTCATCTACTTTCGTTCCAATCACAGGCACTAAGCACGCATCTATTTCCTCACTCACTCGTTTTTATCATGAATTGCATAACGACGGCGTACTTAAAGAAGGAACACATTTACACACTCTTCGTGTGAAAGCGAAATGGAAAGAAATGCGTATATTCTGCGCTGGTTGCTTGCAGGAAGGTGGTTTCTTGTTTGGGAAACTATTAAACGCTGGTGTTTACTGTGTGTGTATAACGAGCGCAAGTACAGATGCGTGTACGTCATAAAGATTTCCGATTTTCTCTTTTCATGCATAATTTTTGAACATTTAGCTGCCATTTCCGGTGTGTACGTGTAGGTTCCCTGTTATGACGCAGGGAAGGAACACATGCAACATATACACACTCCAGTGTGTATTTTTTATGCTTTTAAATAGTAGAACGCAGGAACAATATAATGTGTCATTGAAAAGCGTAAAAAAATGCTTTGCATTTGAAGTTCTGGTGGTGTAGAGATTTCCTCATGGTTATTCACTGCTGCAGTAGGTTGCAGAGAACTAAAACTTCACGACTTTGCAGCACTTACTTTAATCATATCGTCATGATCAGGATCATCATCATCGTCATCATCATAATGCAGTCATCCATTTAAAAGGAACTTGTGTGTCGTGAAAACTGCCATAGATGAAAGAAAAGGAGGGAAAAGCAATAATATTAATAGGGCTACAGAAGCTATTAATAATGATGTATACAGCATCTCAACACAATTCACATTTTCCACGGAATACATATACCCTGTGAAGTATGTATTCCTACAAATTTTTTTCCATGGGGGTGTACATAGCAGACTGGGGCTCATAAATTGATAACATGCCGCGAATCCAACTAACCAGAAAATTTTCCACCCAGTTGACCAAGCAAAGTGAAAGTTGCATTGTGATCAACTCCTGTTAAGAAAGAGGAAGTTTTAACGTTCCAACCTACTAGGAAAACAGACTTGCACGGTCCTGTTACAATGAAATCTATAAGTTTTCTTAATATCTTTTTTGCAATGATAATAATAGGAAACTCATGACCATGTACTTCTCAGTATTCATAACGAATCAGTATGTATAGCGGTGAAAGCACGGTTCCATGATGTGAGTTGAGTACATACATACAATGTGCACATACATTCAGTCTCAGCATTCCTAATGATGATAAATGTTTACTCAAGATTTACACATTAGCCGAATCAAGTTTTCTTCTCTGCTCTACAATTTTTTCTCTCTTTTACTCAATCTTCTTTCTTTCCATCCGCGCTTCCGTAGGGTTTTACCATTGTACAGGAAAATTACAAAGAGAACTTTACTTGCATTCCGTGATTTTGCTAGTTATTCCCTCTCAGCTCTTTTTTGCATTCGCAGAACGGAATACAAAAGTTCATTTGCGAAAGTGAAAGTGGGGTGCACAATTTAGGCAAAAAGTAAGGCGTAATAATATTTCACAGAGCTTTACATATGGATATATACAGTTGGCAACAGATTTCGTTAGAAAGGAACGGAAGGAGAAAGGAAGAAGACAATACAGTTAGTTGTAGAGAAAAGAGAAGTTCAACGAAGTTATATTTTGAAGGATAATATATAGGTCAATCGCCTCTCATGGCCTTACTGGCCCTGGGATGTCTGACTGACTGACTGTCTAAAGGATTAGTGTTAGTATAAGGTAAGTTAAGACAGAGAGAAAGAAGACCCGAGAAAATCTACGGGGGAATGAGAAAGCGCACGAAATAGTGTCAATAAGGGCGTCTTCGCCTTCGTCGTCATCAATCTCATATGCCAGATAGATTGCCCACTTCCTGTGACCACCTCCAGTGCTTGTGATCAGGCAGCCAGAGTTGCAGTCATGTTCTCCAAAACTGGATGTACAGATTTTAGCACTATACACGAAAGCAAGGCAAACCCTTTTTAAAAATAAAACGTTACAATCAACTCAAGTGAGACCATATGTAGCATACATATAACCAGCTTGGGATTTAAAGAGTTTTGGCTGTGCTCCGCACTGACACTTGACTGGGGTCATGAAACTTTTGTCGATTAATGCTGTTACATCATGCATTCACATGTATTGTCCTTACTCGCCCTTTGTAATTCAATCTGAGACATGCATTGTAGACTGTCTGTCTCGTGGAATCGGGAAGTATAAAATTCCTTTGTTTCTTTTATTTTACATTTTCTATCCGGTAAATTGAAAATTGAAGTTGGCGAATGATGGCAGAGCTTGTTCAGAACAGACGGAAGTGGGCACTTAAGTACAGCTTCCTTAAAAAATGTAACGGTATTTGAAAATTTCATTAGGATAAACTCATCAAATTACCGGATTTCACTAAAGGGTGCTTCAGCTTACCTTAAATGGAATATTACGAGAGAAATAGGAACGAGGACAAAAGGGTGGTTTGAGCGTTGTTCTTATAGTTGTTCATATAGTCTTATACGAACGTTAGAGTGAAATCATTACAATATGCCGACATTTGCTTTTAATATATTTACAGAGCTTCTGTAAATGTGAACACTTGACTGACTACATATAACTTTTAGTCTTCAAGTGCAATAACCCAGAAACGATTGGTCAGAAACAAAAATGGTAAAGTTTGAATGATGGAAGTGGAAAACCAACCTTCCGTTATCGTTCTTTTGATCTTTAAAATGCATGCAAATAAAGTACCGGTTGGCTATTAACCGCATTGATGCATACTAAAATAAAATGTTTGATCTAAAACAACCTCTCATTAATTTCGCTAGAAGTCCCATTACAAAACCTGTCCTACATTTCTCTATTTTTATATTAAAGAATTAGCTTGTGGTAATAAAGAAGAATGGCAAAAAAACAAAGGATATTGTTTGCACGTGATAATGAAGAATAACCTAAAGCAGTCTGCGTAAATGGAAAAAAAACTATTTGATGCATACTAAAATAAAATGTTTGATCTAAAACAACCTCTCATTAATTTCGCTAGAAGTCCCGTTACAAAACCTGTCCTACATTTCTCTATTTTTATATTAAAGAATTAACTTGTGGTAATAAAGAAGAATGGCAAAAAAAACAAAGGATATTGTTTGCACGTGATGATGAAGAATAACCTAAAGCAGTCTGGGTAAATGGAAAAAAACTATCAGTGGAAAAAATATGCTAAATAATTTATCTGAAAAAAAATTAAAGAGGTGGCAATAGCTTTCGAAAAAGCTAAAAACTAAACCTAAAAGAGATTGGAAATCTTGGATTTTTTAATTTTTCCCACTGGGGATAAGTGACCCATCATAGTGACCCATCACGGGACACATCACCTTGTATCAATAGATATTTGGACAACGAAAAATTGTGCCAGTTGGTTGCAAATATTATGACTTACTTTTGTAGTAGCCGAATAACATAATAAATCTGGAAACTAATGGACCGAATGGTAGCCGATATCTTTTGAGTTTTTTGTTAAAAGTAACGAAAGCTGCAGTTCGTTTGACAAACTACCTTTCAACTGTGTAATTCAACGAATCAATCCATTTCCGTAAGGGAATCTGTTAGCTTCAAGGTTAAAGTCTGTAAAAAAATTGCTTAACGGCTGTGAAATGACACAACAAACAACTGTTCAACTATTCAATCAGGTTACGATTACATGTAATTTATTGAAGATTTTATCCTTCATTTTGTGCATACTTTATCTTATTTGGCATTATTACCACAAGCAAATTCCTTATGTAGGCCCAGGCCCAGATACGACCCTCACAATTTGCCTAGATTACTTTAAGAGACTTCCTACATAGATCGTAGTACAACTAGAACTGAACGAAGTTCTAAGAGAAATTGTACTATTTTTATGTCATCTGTACCTGTTTAGCTTTATTGAAGTGAACTCCTTCGGGAGTGACAAGATAAAGCTGTTCGCCTCCCCTTAGGATATCACACATACAGTAAAATTCATTTAAACTTAAAGTGCAATTAAGTTAGCAAAGCGCAATAATAAAAGCCTTTTCAATGCACGCTGTTAACCTCCTTTTTACACATTTGATTTTCCGGCTGTTATTGCACATTCTACCTTTTTGTACTCTTGTTTTTTTTGGTGAATCTCATTTAAACACTGCAAATCCTTTGTATTTTCTCACGTTCTTTAGCTGCGTGCGGTGTACTTGTACATATTTACACGTATTGCTAATATGTTGCATTTTACCCATGTTTTTATTAGTGCACCAGTAAATTTATTATTTTTTTGTAATGTAAATGTGTGCCATTACTATTTTACTACTACTTTCACTCACCACAGGTTTGTGTGCTAATGTGCAATGTAAATTTGGAGCACGGTGTGAAGGAGGTGTGTGCATTTGTCCCACGGAATGTCCTTTGAGTAGAGAGCCTGTGTGCGGCTCCGATTTGAACACTTACACGAATGAATGTGAGCTTCAGAAAGCTGCTTGCACTACTCCTGTTGGCCACCCACTCACTGTCCACTTCTACGGTGACTGTAAAGAGGGATTGTCCGCTGCCATTGGTATGACTCGAACTAATGAAAAAACACGCTGTTGTTGATGATCATTACAGTAACGAGTAACATTTTTCGTAATGATGATTATTATACGTTTTTAATGTCTTGCAATAAAAATTATGCCAGCTTTTTTACCCTCCTCCTTTTTAATTTGATCGGGAGGGGAAATATCATAGATTTTGTTCAATGGGCTTTAGCGAGAGAAAAGCTTTTTTTCTTTAATATCTTTTGTGCTTTATTGTGTGCTGGACAGTGTGCGCTTTTTTTGTAAAAACGGATCAGATGGGGATGATTCGAGAAGGGGAAAGCAAAGAGAAAACTTTATTTTCTCAGCATCAGCATATATCGCGCTGTAATCTAATAGAAAAAACGAAAATTCTTGAGCTTTGAACTATGTCGATTATAGAGAAGAAAAAGGATTTCTATTTGCTTTTGGTATTTTTCACTATGTTAGTGTGTGTGTGTGCGTGTGTGTGGGCTTGTGCTTTTTCCTACTACAACGACGCGACTGCTGTTGGTCTTGCTTGCAAGTAGTGCGTGCATAAAAGTCTTTTTGTATGTAACACCGGAAAAG